>PVJO010001537.1:0-169667 GCA_004026905.1 Hystrix cristata
GGGGCGGCAGACAGGTCTGGGATTGGGGTCTGGTCTAGGGGAGGGGTCTGGGAACCCGCGAGAGGGGCGGGGGCGGCTGGCGTGGACGCCTCCCCAGTTCCCGGCCTGTCCCCTCGCGCGCTTCTGGGGCCCGGACGCGCGGGGACTTGGTGGCGTCCTGAAACCTTGAGCTGGGACTCCCTGGAGTGCCTGAGCCCTGGGTCGCCTCTCTCCTCTTGGGAGCCGGCTCTGCTGTGCCTCTGGCCTGGCAGCCGGTCCCCTGTAGCGCTCCGGCCGGCTCACTCAAAGGAGCGAAGGGCTGCGCTCAGTCTCCGGTGCAGGCCTGTGCGGCTGGGGACCTGGCTCCCCATCTCTGCTGAGTACCCAGCCCTGCCCGTCTCCCAACTCGCTCAGTCTCCACGGAGGCCCTGGGCAGAGGACTCCATTACCACATCATTCCTGTCCTTTTTGGTCGGAGGCTCGGAAGGATCATGAGCCACCTTTGAGAAAGGAGGAGTCTAGAGGTCCTTGCAGGACCCACGGCCACTGCCCCCCACCTAAAATCCAGTGAACAGCAGGGGCAAAATAACTACTCTCAGCAGCTTTTCCTGGGGAAAGGGATTTAAATCCAGGCTATCCAGTCCTTCCCCTCTCCAAGTGCCCTTGCTTTCTTCGGTTAAAAGCTACTGTATTTATACTTGTGTGCCAGGCAAGGGCTAGATGCCTTGTGTGTTAACTGGGGCGGGGCAGGACAGAGACTTGTTTAACACTTTTCCAGCCCCTTGCCTCAATGCCTCTCTCTCTCCCAGGTCTGGACACCCTGAGCACCATTCTGCTTGTGTGGGAGCAGCCTGGGCAGGGGGCAGAGGTGCCCTGGGACAGGTATTTCCAAGGAGTAGGTGGAGCCACTGATCCCCTCCCAGCCGCTGCCGGCATCCACAGCCTCTTCCCCTCCACCCTCCAAGCCCCTGCAGGTAGGGCTGGAGGGACTGGGATGGTTCAAGGGAACCTTTAAGCCAGAGGCAAGCAGGCCCTAGACCAGCAGCACGATGGCAAGGTTCTGCACACCCTTGCCCTTTTCCGTGTACCACTTTTCCCCACTCCTGGCCATAAATGCACACACTGAACCACATCCAGAAGGGAAACGTGTGAGAGGGTTCATTCTCACACCTCGTCTCTCCTCAGAGTAGAGTGAGCCCACCTATTACCCATCTAGAGTCTCTTCACTCAGCTCTTGCCTTCAGAGCCTGGGGGAAAGGACCATATTTACTAGCAAAGAAATTGAGGTCTCTTCTGCATCCTGTTGGGAAGTGGGCCCACTGCTGGAGACAGGTTGGGTGGGCTTCAGTGCCCAGGCCCAGGCCAGCACATTGCTTTCAGTGGGCTCTGCTAAGGCCGCTGCCACCTTTGATGTCTGCCTCTCTGAATTGCTCCAAGCAGGCAAGGGTGATGACTGTTTGCTCTCAGCTAACCTCCATGCCTAACCTATGTAGTAGGCCCTTGAAATGTGTGTGTGAGTGAATGAATGTGGCAAGAGAGCAGGAGACCAGCACTTCTCCCCACCATAGACCAAGCTCTCCAGAAACAAGTCTGCCAGGATGGAATCAGAGCTGCCGGCCCACCCTGTAGCATAGTGGCTGCCTGATCCTGGAGTCACGACCACAGCTGCTCTGGGTACCTGCCCCTTCTGGAGTGGGGGTAAGGGCAAAGAACCTGGCTCAGACCAGTGTTCCACCCTGCCTTTAGCCCCCAGGGGGTCCTGAGCTGAACCTCAGGGATCTTTGCCTCCCTCCTTCCTCCCCGGAGGACATAGGCATCCTCCGGGGTTGGAGGTCAGGGTTTTGGTCCTACTTCCAACTGTGTGGCAGGCTTCCCCAGGACCAAATTCCTTCACATGTGAAAAGCTCCCGGGAATCAGACCCTACCCACCATCGAGATTCTTCCCCTTTACCCACAAGTCTGTGTCTCCAGGGAACAGGGCAGATGGGTCACTCCAGCAGCAGGCACCCGGTTCGGCCGGGCGCGCCGGTGACTGACAGACGCAGATGTTGCGCGGGTCGCGGGCCGCCCTCTCGCTCCCTCCCCGGCGCGCGCCTCCCGCCGGCTCCCTCTTTCCTTTATCTTATCAAAGCCCCGTAATTACAATTGCTATTTTGTTTCCTCGAATCTGCAATCAGAGCTCCCGGGCCAGAGGAGGGAGCGCCTGTCAACCTGATCGCTGAGGGACAGCCTGGCCACCTTTCCTAGCCGGTCACGCCACACACACACACACACACACACACACACACACACGCACGCACGCACACGCACACGCACATACTCTAGGTCCTTGCCCAGCAAACACGCACTCCTCGCCAATACGAACGGCCGCTCCTCAAAGTCATTCTTGTCGGGGCCAAACACATCCCTCACCCCGCCGACTGTCAAATGCAAGCTGGCGAGGCTGCGTCCTGTGTTGCGCACGGGGCTTGGGGTCCCTCCTCCGCCCCTAGTACAGGCAGGCCTGTCCCTGCCGCGGTCGGCAGACCTGGCGCTCGGCGCTCAGTGTCTCCTACTGTGCGCTGAGTGCCGATGGGCGGACTGGGGGAGGGAGCGCAGATAACGCCCAGCTGTGCTCGCGGGCCACCGTGTCTAGGGAACTGGGAGGCCAATGTGGATTGGGCCCTCGCTGAGGGCAGGAACGCGCTCCGCGATCCCCGCTCCCCGGGGCACCTATCGAAGAATACAATGAGCGATCGCGGCAGCGCGGGGGAGATCCTGGGGCGGGGCGGCCCTCGGGGGCAGACGGGCGGCGGGGAGGCTGCCCCTGTAGGTGACTCGGTTGCACCCGTCCCGCTTCCCGCGCCTCCAGCCAAGCACATGCCGGAGACTTTGAGGCTGGAGCAAGAAAGGAGGGAACGGCACCGCCCAGTTCCTCCCCCTTGGCGCATCTCTCGGAGTGCACAGATGCATGCAAGGCTTAGCGGCTTACTCTCTCGTCTTCTGCTTAAATATAACCGTCCACGTCACTGTCGGGCCTCGCAGGCCCCTGTACCGCTGCGCTGGGGTAGAGCCTGGCACCGTGGGGCGCGGTGCCGCCGCGAGCGGTTCCAAACTCGGCCGCGAGAGGGCGCCAGCCCCATCTCGCTGCTCGCTCTGGACCCCGACACCGGGTCCCAGGCCTTCCCGCTCCTCTGCCCGACGGGCGATGTGGACGCTTTGGGGGAAAAGGAACCTGCGACCCTGATCACTGCCACATAGAGAGGGTGCATCTCCCTTTGTCCTCAACCTGGGGGTGGGGATGGGAGCCCCTAGCTCCGCATCACAGGTGTGGGGGACTGCTTTTCCTTACTGTGGGGACCCTCTCTTCAAAGTCCTCACCCTCAATACCTACCCCTTTGCCTTATCTGGGCCGCTTCTCTGTGCCCACTCACTCGCCCAGCATCCAGTGTGGAACTAGCCTGATCCCCCCACCCCCAGCCCCCAGTCCTGTTCTCTGTCCATCCTCAGCCTGTCTGGCCCCAGGCTGTCTGGGGAGGTACCGCTTTGTTTGTTTGTTTGTTTGTGGGCCACTGACACCCCCTATCAACACAACTGCTGAACTACTGACCTCAGAGCTGGTCACACACACTCCTGCTCTTACAAGCACACTCCTTTTTCTTAATGGCACAGCAGCAGCAGTGGCCACACCTCAGAACCTGATTCGAGGCACCAAGACCCCACACCGGGTGGTAGGCTGGGGGGTGGGGACCCGTAGCTCAGGAGGCTGATTCCCAGGGGCTCCTTTCTGCCCCCATATGCCAGGCCACCGGGATTCTGGTTTCCTTGTCACCCAATCTGGCCAGTCTCCTCCATCTGGCTCTGGGAGTCAGGTTTCTAAGGGCCAAGCCTGAAAGACTGAAGGAGGAGCAAAGACTGGTCCCGGCCCACATCTCACAGGCCCTCTCTGGGTCTGAGCCCCTCATGAAGCTAGGGATGCACATTCCTCAGGCTGCTTAAGCACGCTTATCTGCCCCCTGCCCATCAGCCTGAGTGCTGACAGAGGCCCAGACTCCTTGTTTGGATGCTGATAACC
This sequence comes from Hystrix cristata, assembly GCA_004026905.1. Lineage (NCBI taxonomy): Eukaryota > Metazoa > Chordata > Mammalia > Rodentia > Hystricidae > Hystrix > Hystrix cristata. The sequence continues at coordinate 4,034 of PVJO010001537.1, forward strand.
TCCTGCGATGGTCGCCCCCCCTGCAGGGACTGGGAATGAGCAGGGTGAAGTGAGGGCCCCCTCTAGCAAGGCAGCTGTGGCCTGCAGGGATAGCAGGGTGCCCATTCCTTCACCGGTCCCCAGGCCCAGGCCACCCTTTATGTTGCTGTAGTGCCACCTGGTGGCCCCTAGGGAAATGTCAACCAAGCACAGGAAGAAGCCACACAAGTGAGTTGCAAAAAAAACTCACATCACTTTATTTCAACCTTTATCTAAAAATGTAAAAAGTGTTAAAAAAAAAAAAAAAGTTGAGTTCTGAGCTTCAGATACTGACTTCCAATTCTCACAGGCAGGTGAGGAGGGAGGGTCAGGATAGAAGTTCAGAGTCCCTCCTACCCTATAGAAAAGGGAAGCCCCAGGCTTGGTGTAGGACCAGAGCACAAAGGGTCCAAAGGACAATGCCCCCTTCTCTCTTAGCACCGGCCCAAGTCCCTCCCACCCAACCGCTGCCCCAGAACTCTCCTCTTCAACGAAGAAACATTTACAATTCTTGAAACTTGTCCAGGAACATGGGGCATGGTACATGTATGAGGCTGCTGCTACCTGACCTGAAAAAGTAAGTAAAGGATCAGCGTCCTGGCTCTGACCTGCTCCTCCTGTCCTCTCCCAGACCTCCTGGGCACCCCTCCCTCCCACTCACCAAAGATGGCTTAAGGCCCGGCCCTCTGCTTTTTAGCAGGAAGGATAGGGCACAACTCAGCTTCCTCCTCTTCATCCTCCTCTTCCTCGCTCTCCTCTTCCTCAGAAACATCATTGCTTATAGTAACTGGTAGACACACGAGGAAGGAGCAGTTAAAGCCAGGCCTTCTTTATACTGTATGTCGTTTATGCCCCGAGTGCTAGGCTAGTGGGGACCCCATCGTCCCAGAGATCACAGTTTAGGTAGGAAGAAACTGAGATACTGAACTAGGTCAAAGAGAGCCAAAGGAGTCCACGTTCCTGAAGCTGGAGAAATGGACAGGCTGCAGCAAGCAGGCAGGCTTGGGTGGGGACTAGTGGAGGGTACATCGAGCTGAGGGCACGGCCGGGAAGGGCATGCAGGTCTGGACCGGGGGCACACGGGAAGAAGAGGCTGGGATGGGGCAGGAGAGAGGGCTGGGGGAGGCCAGATGGGGGGAGGCCAGATGCTAAGAGAGAGGGATGGGGGAGGCAAAGCAGTGAGCCCTCCCCTCTTCTCACCAATCTGGTGCCGCCCAGTGATCCGTACCGGGCCAGAGCCAGATTTCAGGCGGAAGGTTACAGGTGGCTGGAGTTGGAAGTCATCCAAACTGAGCTGGAAGACAAGGATGAGGCCTGCCCACTCCTGCCCAACCCATCTTGGGATGAGTACCGAACCCCTCAATCCCCACAAGACTCCTAGGCAGCAGAAGACTCACCATGGGCTGGCAAGACAGCTTGAGGTTGGCCACAGGGACTGCGATCTCCTGGTGGTCATGGTTCCGGGCCACCACTTCCACCACGTTACACTCGTCCTTGGCCCCCTCAGTAAGGCAGAGCTGGGAAGGGTACGCAAGCGGCCTCAGGGTCTCCTCACATAGGATTCACACCCACGGTGGAGACCTAACTAGAACTCAGCGAGCTGCGGAAGTCCCAGGTCAAGGTTAGGCGGAGGCGAGCGGGGAGTGCGGGGATGAGGCAAAGCCCGCTCCTCACCATGGTCAGGGCCAGCACGTGCTCTGCGTCGTCCTCTTCCTCGACCTTGAAGGTGAAGGAGCGGGTGTGGCCGGAGAGCTCGCAGCCTGCGAGAAGAGAGGCGTCCCCCAGCGTCGTTTGCGCGCGAGGGCGACGGGGGTCCGTCTGCGCGTGGGGTCGGTTCAGCACAGGCAGGCAGGCCCCGCACACGCCAGCCAGGATGCCCGCAGATCGCCTGGGCCGACCCGCACGCCTGCGGCAGGGCTCCGGCTTCGGCGGCCACGGGCGAGGCCCCTCGGCGCGGACTGTTGGGATCCTGCACCCGCGCCTGCGACGCGCAGCCCTGCGCACTCCTGCTCCTCAGCCCTCTCTCCTCCCACAGCCCTCCCCACCCTCCCCAGTACCAAAGAAGAAGCTGTCCATGGTGATCGGGGCCGGGACCCGCAGACCCCCGGCACTCCCGGCCCGGACCCGGCCCTCTGGGTTGAGAAACGCCGTGGCGGCGGCCATGCTGCGAAGCCGTTTTAAGCCTCGCCCCGGCGCGTGTGCAACCCGCGGACTTCCGGTCCCGCCCCTTAAAGAGAAGAGCCCAGGGGCTGTAGGGCTCCTGTAGAAGGCAGAGTAACTTCCCAAGGTAGAGTGGGCCTTGGTGTTTATGTTAGCTATCATTCCCACGGCCAAGTGGGCACCCACTTTCTCCAGCTCATCGCAACCTCTTCTATAGTGTTTCCACCCCAGGTTAAGCTTTTGTTACCCTGGGGTATAAACACGAAAGTGTACTTTTTCACTTCCTATTCCAGACATTCATCAAGAGTAGCATTTTTTTGGTGATAATGGGCACTTAATCCAGGGCCTTCATACTGACCTACATCCCACTTCATCGCCCACCCCTACTCCTTATTTTTGAGCCAGTCTCGCTAAATTGCCCAGATGGGACTCAATTTGTGATCCTTCTGCCTCAGCCTCCTGAGTCTGAGATTATAGCATGGGCCACCGCATGAGATTGCACTTTTCTTACCGAAAAGAAATGTGCTGGGGTTGGGGATTTAGCTTAGTGGTAGAGCACTTGCCTAGCAAGCCCAAGGCCCTGAGTTAGATCCCCAGCACCAAAAACAACAACAAAAGAAACGTGCTAGGGTGTGGAAAGGCCTGCTTGAAGACTTTGAGCTCCACGAATTTCCACCCACACCTTTCCATTCTGTTTTCTCTCTCCATCTGCTAATGCTAATGACCCTGACCTCACACCTATTCAATGTGGATGCTGGTACTCGGCAGCTGGTCAGCTCAGATGTGGGACTGACTGCTGCTCCTGGCAGATCCGCTTTCTTTTGAGCTTCTGATTCCTATCAGCCCAAAACATCCTTGTTTTAAATTCTTTTCAATTTCACACCATTTAGGGCCTTTCTCCAGTCTGTCCCCTTCTGACGATAGAATCAGGCAAACTGCATTCCCTATTAAATGACAGAACTTTTCAGTGTGGCTGCCCTATTTCACACTCAGGGATGTGAAAAGGGACACTTAGCTAGAAACTAGTCTGCTTTTCTTAGTTTTTGCCTTGCCTTGAGAAAAATCTGGAAGGAAATACCTTTACTGGGCATAGGAGTAGGGCTGCCTTCAAGATCCAGTCTAACTTGCTCATAGGTGAGGCATTAGAGACCAGAGAAAAGGTAGAGGGTAGACAGGGAAGTAGGTGCACGGAGTACAACACCACCACACACATTCACTTCAAGTTTTATTTTGCCTCTTGCATGGTCTTCAGATAGTTTTACAGTTCGTATTCTACAGGAACTGAACTGTGACCTAAACAATGAAATGTCATTCCAACCTTAATAAATATTCATAACCATGGAAGATAGCATAGCACTTTACAATCCTAGAGTGATAAAGGTATAAGTATAGACCTGGATATCTGTTTCACATTTTAATACATGTGATCAGAAGACCAAAGTAATTAAAAGCCAAGATAAAACCAAAGGAACTTGTTTAAAAATCCTGATTCCATGTGAGACTGACCTCCAAATAAAATAATGCTGTTATACTAGTCTACTAGTGCTTGAGACATGTTCAAAAAGAAAACTGAGTAACATTCAACCGTCTTAAACATTATCTAGTAGGGATCTTCCCTTCACCTCAACCCTCAAAAATGCAAACTTGGGGCTGGGGATTTAGCTCAGTGGTTAGAGTGCTTTGCATCACAAGCACAAGGCCCTGAGTTTGACCCCCAGTACTAAAAAAAAAAAAAAGCAAACCTGGTTTCACCTTTCCAACACATCGTACCCTATCAGTTAAAGATTTTCACCCTAAGAACAAAGTAATCTCCTCTCACCCATTCAACACACCATAGGCCTTGGTTGGAACTCACTAGGTACCACAAGATAACAGGGCTTTAAAACTGTCTCAAAGTCCACACTACTGGAGCTCTAACAAAGGAAAACAGTTCAATTTTCCTTCTCTTTATTCTTCACAGCTCAAACTTAAACAGCTGATGCGAACTATAGGGAAGCAAGATAACAAAATACTAATAACAAATCTAAGAAGTCAGCCAGCCATGATGAAAAAAATGAATCCTGCAGAGATTACCCACGAGCCTCATGCTCAGAACCCTGAAAAACACCAAATCTAAATTAAAACAAGTGAAGCTTTCAGAATCCGTGATTAAAGAAAAAGAAATGGGCAATCATAAAGTGTGCTCATTCTTTCATTTAAAAAATTAGATAAAACATGCAAGGATTAAAGACCGATTTAGTTAAGCCTGTGGTAATAGGTGTTGAGATTAAAGGACACCTGATCCAAGAGCAAACGAGACCAGTCAGCCCCTTTACCCTACCTGACAGATGTAGGGTAACATTTCACACACTGATCTGCTATGGAGGTTAACTTCCAGAAACAATTTCACTTTGCAACAGATTGAGTCCTATGGAGTTAGGCTCTTGTACCCAAAATGGTCATGGCCTATCCCTATGTGGGAGACACATTAAAAATAAAGCTTTGCAAGAAGAAAAAAAAAAAGGAAAGAAAATCCACCTTCCATTAATTTACATTATTCAAAGTGCCATCCTGAACCAATCCCTTTTCATTTTAGAAAGAAAAATTACAAAAACAGTCAACAAAAAAGATAATCAGGTTACAGCTAGTTTATATACACAGAAATTTACAAATTTATCAATTGTAGGCTTTTGCCAAAAACAACTGCACTGTCCCTAGAAAGCACAACATGCCCAAGCCAATGGTTGCTATAGGAGACAACTGGCCATGGCTTTACAAAAAGCAAAAAATTCCCCACAATTGAAAACATTTACTCAGTTTAAACTAATGCCACAGCCATCACACTTGGAACATCCAACCTGAAGGCTCTGAAACCCACTAAGTTTTTCTCTCATCTCTGCCATGTCTCCAAAGAATGAGACATTTAATAAACCAAGGATGACAGAAGTAATTCTAATTCTCTTAGGTGAGAAATGCAACCACACTGGATGCAGAAAATAGTGCTGACTACATTTATTCCAGACCCTTCTCCCTACAGAAGCCCACATAAGAGGTCTTGGCACCCAAGATGAGACACAAGACCCAAAAGAGAAGCCCAAATCTCTGTTTTACACAGGACTGTGGCAACAATACTATCTTCTTCCAACCAGCAAGTGGTCTCAGAGTGTGATGGGTGAATTTTACGGTCGTCTTTGTTTCCAATTCAATTAGTTGATCTGTTGCTGTTCCAGAGACCCTGAACTGTCTGAAGACCTCAACTACCAACCACAAGGTGGAGTTAAGACTTTGACAGTTCACAGTGCCAACAAATATCACAGGCTCCGACCAAGTATAACCACATCCTTTGGAAATCCTTCCATTTTTGCAATTTCAAAACAGCCTAATTTGCTGTAAAACTCCAGAATTCTTTTATCATCTGGTCTCACTTCACAGAAAGCCCCTCGGGAGCCTAGAAATAAAAATATTCAAAACATAAACATGTCAATTAGAATTATAAGTTATAATTTTTAATATATTTAACATACATGTAATAGAACCTGATCTTTAAATTTCATGCCACAATTTTTAAAATTCTTATTAATATTCAACAATGATTGAAATTCTTCACCCAAAAAAAAAAAATCTTCTGGTACATAAGGTATAAGAAAATTCAAGGCAAAGCACACCTCTGTTCAAAATACACAAAGTACCTTTTAGGGACCCTATGTCACAAGTTATATAAACAGAATGCTATATAAGACAAATATCACTTAACTGTTGTAATTCAGTTGCAAGTACTGTACAACATTAAGAATTATCTTTTCTAGCCAGCATGGTGGCACACACCTGTAATCCCAGCACTCAGGAGGCTGAAGGCAGCAAGTTGAAGACCAGCCTGGGCTACAAACTAAGTTCAGGGCCAAGCTGAACTGCACACTGAGTCTCTGTCTCATCCCCTCTCCCCAAATTATCTTTTCAAACTGGTAATCCCAGCATTCTAGAAGGCTGAGGCAGTAGGATTCCAAGTCCCAGTTGAGACTGGGCAATTCAGTAACTTGGTAAGACTCTTGTCTCAAAAAAAGACATTAAAAAAAAAAAAAAAAAAAGGCTGGGGATGTAGCTCAGTGGGATGGCTCAGAGATCAATCCTCAAAACAAAACAATGAAAAAAAAAGGCTTTTCTTAAAGTTACTTAAATTAGTCCATCAAAGAGAATTCAATTTAAATGAGAAGGATGCAACAATATATAAGGGGCATTTTCATGATCACTTAAGTTTTGTATGGCCTAAGGGTGAAATTTTTTTTTTCCTTTTTAACATTTTTAAAGGATTGCTTAAAAAGAGAATATGTAATGGAGACCATATGTAGACCTTAAAGAATAAAATATTTACTATCTGGCCCTTTACAGAAAAGATTTTCATAAGGGCTAGGGGTTTAGCTTAAGTGGTAGAGCACTTGCTTAGCAAGTTCAAGGCCCTGAGTTTGATCCCTGGCATCAAAAGAAAAAAACAAACAAACAAAAAAAAAAAAAAAAAAAAAAAAAAAAAAAAAAAAAAAAAAAAAAAAGATTTTCATAGCACTACTGTTAAGCAAAGGGGTTTTTTTGAGGTGCTGGGGCTTGAACTCAGGACCTTGCACTTGCTAGGCAAGCACTCTACCACTTAAGCTAAACCCCCAATCCCAAGCGAAGTATTTTTGAAGACTGAGTTTAGATAACACTCTTAAATGTTACATTCCTGAATAGTTTCTTCTTGAGCAGTATTTTTCTTCTTTTTCTATTTTTGATGTATGGGTAACTGAACCCAGGGAGTACTGAAAACTACATTCCTGACACCATCCCCTCATCTCCAACAGCATCTTGCAATCTAAATTGCCCAGGCTGGCCTCAAACTTGCAATTCTCCTGCCTCAGCCTCCCAAGAAGCTGGAGTTACAGGTGTGCACCCCTACACCAGGCCAGAGCATTTTTCAATGATCAATACATACGGGATTCTTAGGAATTCTTACATCACTAATAATTTAGAAAATAAAAGCTAAACTGGGTAATAGTGGCATGTAGCTGTTAGTCTCAGATATCTGGAGGCTGAGGGAGAAAGATCACTTAACGCAAAGTTTGAGGCCAAGCTATACAACATGGAGAGACTCTGCCCCCCAGCGCGCGCGCGCACGCACACGCACACGCACACGCACACACACACACACACACACGTTTAAATTACAATTCACTAAAAAAAAAAGAAAAATTACAACTTACTGTGCTCGCTTCAGCAGCACATATACTAAATTACAATTTCTTTCCTTTTTTAGACAAAATACGGTTCCTGCCCTTTCCTTGCCCAAACCATGTCAACTCCATAAATTCATACTCACCATTAGCCTTCAATGAAGACAAGAGGCAAGCCATCATGCTTTTAGCCACGCTTGGGTCAGTTACTTTTTTGTGAATATCCATCTTTATCAGAGAAGGGAAATTGGCAAGGAAAGTTTCTGGCAATACTTCCTGTTCTTCATGGAAACTCAACATTATTTTCTGTAAAAAATTAGAATCTTTTGAATTTTGACAGTTACCCATTAAAGTATGTATCTATATTCTAGAACTCAGTAACAGAAAGGGGAAGCAATATTCAGCAACTCTTTCAATTATTAAATAATTATCAAAGAATTTACTAGCACATGATCCTAACTGAAGCATTTTGCTTATAACAAGTTTACATAGGGGACGTGAGGGTATATGCTCACTGGTTAGCACTTGGCTAGCATCGCCAGGCCCTAGGTTCAATTCTAGCACACAACAAATAAAAGCATGTGTAGGGGTTGGGGATTTAGCTCAAGTGGTAGAGAGTTTGCCTAGCAAGCACAAGGCCCTGAGTTCAATCCCCAGCACCAAAAAAAAACCAAACAAACAAAAACAACAACAAAAAAACAACCATGTGTGCAATGTGGTAAACTGGACTGGATCCCAGAACAAAAGGACACTGGTGGAAGAAATAGTAAAGTTTGGCATTTAGTTAATACTAATGTACCAATGATGGTTTTTTAAGACTTAGAAAAATAGGTAGAGATATACAGGAACTCCGTATTAAATCTAAAATTATTTAAAAGTATAGAACATTTTCAAACTTTGGAGCCAAGTGTAGTGGCACATGCCTGCAATCCCAGCACCTGGGAAACTAAAGCAGGAGGACTGCCATGCATTCTAGGCCAGCCTGCATTGCACAGTGAGGTCCTGTCTCAAAGAAACCAAAAATAATTAAAAATTAAAAATAAATTTAATGTACCACTTACACAAACTGTCAATGTACTTAACAGTACACAAAATAGTTAAAGTTAGCCAGGTGCTACACACCTATAATTCCAGCACCCTGGGAAGCTGAGGCAGGTGGATCTAAATTTAAACCTAAAATGGGCCACTTAGTGAGACCAGTCTCAAAATAAAATAAAGAGCTGGGATACTGCTCAGTGCAAAGACCCTGAGGAAGGGAGGGAAGAACAAAGGAAAGAAACTACATTTTAACACAAATAAAAAAAAGTTTCAAATAATGCTCAAGAGCCAGGGGTAGCAGCACATGCCTGTAATCCCAGCACTCGGGAAGCTGAGGCAGAAGGAACATAGCGAGTTTGAGGCCAGCCTGGCCTAAATGGTGAGACCCTGTCTCAAAAAAACAAACAAGTGGGCTGGGGATTTAGCTCAGTGATTAGAGTGCTTGCCTTGCAAGCACAAGGTCCTCAGTTCGATCCCCAGCACCACAAAAACAAACAAACAAACAAACAAAAGAGGTTGGGGATTTAAACTCAATGGTAGAGCGCTTGCCTAGCAAGCACAAGGCCTTGAGTCTGATCCCCAGCACCAACTCTCCCTCTCAAAATACACACACACACACACACACACACACACACACACACACACGCACAAACGAAATTATGTAACGAAAATCATAAATTGACATGGAGCACAACACTTTTTTTTTTTTGACATGAAACTGTATTTAAATTTGGACAGGACAGACATACCAAGAAGTACTTCTCCCACAAAGTAGATACAGAGAATTCATACTACTAATTATAACATAAATTGTAAGAAAGCAAGTTACAGCAAAATACCACCTTCTGACAAGCAACAAATTTAAAAAGTGCTTTCAACTGAAAACCTAAACCTGCCCTGAGAACTCAACACTATTATCCTTTAGTTCGGTGCCTTTTTCCTCTGGTCTTTTGAGAAACGGTCTAACTATGTAGCCCAGCCTAGCCTTGAATTCAGGGAGATCCTCCTGCCTCAGCCTCCCAACTGCTGGGATTACAGGTGTACACCACCACATCCAGCTGTCTGGTGTTTTAAAACAAGGAAGGAGCTGGATGTGGTGGCACATGCCTATAACCCCAGCATTTGGGAGGCTGAGTTTGAGATCGGCCTATACTACCGAAGTCTGAGGCTAGCCTGAGCTAAGTAGCAAGACCTTGTCTCAAACAAAACAAAAACAGAAGGACAACAAAAGTTTCTTTAGTTGTCTTTGTTTCCACCTGAAGAAATAAGGATGATTCTCAACTTATGATATGGTTATAATGGGATTGGTAAACTGAAAATACTGCAGTCAAAACTGCATTTAATCCATTCATAATAGCTTCAAAAATAAACATAAATAAATAAAAATGCCTAAGGATCTATCTAACCAAGAAGGTTAGAAACTTCTACAATGAAAATTTCAGAACACTGAAGACAGAAACTGAAGACAGTAGAAGCTGGGAAGCCCTCCCATGTTCAAAGATTGGCAGAATTAATATCGTTAAAATGGCCACACTACCAAAAGCCACCTAGATTCAATACAATCCCCATCAAAATACCAATGACATTCTTCACAGAACTAGAAAAAGACAATTCTAAAATTCATATGGAAAACAAAGGGCCCAGACCAGCCAAAGCAATCCTAAGCAACAAGAGCAAAGCTGGAGGCAGCACAATATCCAGTTTAAAATTATACTATAAAAAAGATAGTAACAAAGGGGTTGGGGATTTAGCTCAAGTGGTAGAGTGCTTGCCTAGTGAGCACAAGGCCCTGAGTTAGATAGATCCCCAGCACTCAAAAAAAAAAAAAAAAAAAGTAACAAAAACAAGCACAATACCAGCGCAAAAATAGTTGAGTTCAAGGCTACCCTGGACTACACAGCGAGAAACTGTCTCAAAAAAGCCAACTCCTCCCCACTAAAAGAACAAAACTTTGTAATCTGCAGGGAAATGGATGTATCTGAAGACTGTCACGCTAAACAAAGTAAGCTAGATTCAGTCAAATGTTGCATGTTTTCCCTAGCATGTGGAATCTAAAAAATAAACTGTACACACAGAAACCTTCCCTCAAATGTGAAACTAAGGGAAGCATAGGGCAAGGGGGGAAATGAGAGAGATGATTAAAGTATGTTATATGCATGTACAAATCTGCCAAAATGAAACTCGTTAATCTGTATAATATGCGCTAATAAAAAAGTAAGAAAAAATTTAACAATGTTAAAAAGAGCTGAAAATCAATCTGAATATAGCTTATTTTAAAAACTGCATTAAAAAAACTGCATTTAATGTATCTGTCCTGCTGAACATCACAGTTTAGCAACACAGTAGTCACGCTTTCTATCAGTGGGCTCCACATCCACAAATTTATGATGATCAAAAATATTTGGGGCCAGGTGTGGTGGTGTAATCCCAGCACTCTGGGAGACTGAAACAGGAGGATCTCAAATTCAAGCCCAGTCTGGCAATTTAGTCTGTGTCTCAAAATAAAAAAGGGCTGGCAGATAGCTAAGTATCGAAGTCCTGGGTTCATTCTCTAGTACTGAAAAAAGGGAGGGGGCATGCATCTGTACATAGTATGTAATTTTTTCCCTTGTCACTATTCTCTAACTATAATAGCCTAACAATGTAGCATTTACACAATATTAGATATTTTAAGTCATCTAGAGATGATGTAGAAGTTTATGGGAGGATATGTATAGGCCACACATGTATATACTACACCATTTCACAAAAGGCACTTGAGCATCCTCAGATTTTGGTATCCTCCAGGGGTTGGGGCAGTCCCAGAACTGTAGGTACTCATGGATGACCATCCACTGTAGACTACAGTATCACCTATTTCCCTCCTGCTTAGGTGGCTGACTGCTAGTTATGGCTCGCTGCTGCTACCCTGCAACCTCAGAGTTTGTACTGCACATTACTAGCCAAGAAAAAACCTCAAAAGTTCAAAACTGGAAGTATGGTTTCTATTCATTGTGTTTTGTTATTGCTTTGGGAAGTCAAAAAACTATAAAGTGAAAGTTGAGAACAAAAGTGCTCCTAAATCAAAACCTTACCTAACAGAGAAGAGTGGAAAATGTCATACTAAGAGTAAGTCCTGTGGGGCTGGGGATTTAGCTCAGTGGTTAGAGTGGTTGCCTTGGAAGCACAAAGCCCTGAGTTTGATCCCCAGCACCAAAAAAAAAAGTCCTGAGAGCTGAGCTGGCAGTGTGTGTAGTTCAGTGGTACAACCTTTGCCTAGCATGTGTAAAGGCCCTGGGTTCCATCCCCAGCACTCAAAATACAGGCCCGCCAGTTTTACCACTTAGTAAAACTGGCGAAAGCCTACAGTAAATACCATGATTTGTCAATAAGGCATTATCAGTTTCCAATCTGACACACAGCCAATCAATGTAACAGATACATATACTGCATAGCTGGAAATGAAGGATAAAGTTACAGTTTTAAAATTGGATGTTCGAAGAGATGCGATGTGTTACTTTACTCCAAAACTAATTCGCAAGCCAAGAAACTGTAAATTGTGTTCTACATTCTGACAACTACAGTGTATTCTTTCAGTTTCCTTTCATAAACTGAGGATTAAATCCTGGGCTCTGCACATGGTAAACTATTGCCCCAAGTTTCCCATTTCTTTTTTACACATAAAGTAACTGGCATATACACATATATAGATGCCAAGTATGTTGTTTTGTTTTTTAAACTCAATTTCCAATGGTTTGTTTTGTAGTATTGGGGAATGAACCAGTATCACAAAAACATCCTAGCCCTTTCTCTCTTTGAGACAGGCCCTTGATAAATTGCCACAGATGTCCTCCAAGCCCAGATCCTTGTGCCGGACTGATCTGAGATCACAGGGATGCACACTGTACCTGACCTATGCTATGTTTTAATTTAGCAAACGGAGACAGGGTGGGTAAAAATACTAAATCCTTTCACCATTAGTGGCATGCTCACTCAGCTCTTTATTTTGCTGTTTTAACAAAAATCCTGGTATACTTTTCTTTTGGTAGTGGGGATTGAACCTAGGGCCCTGTACAAGCTCTACAACTAAGTTAAATTCCTAGGAACCCCCCGCCCCTTTGACACAGGGTCTTTCTATTGGAGGCTGGTCTCAAACTGATTATGTCCCTGCCTCAGCCTCCTGAGTTGCTGGGATTACAGAAGTGGGATTACAGCATGTATCAGTGCCCAGGTACAAACCTTATTTGATAGGAACATTTTCATGTTTTTTATTTATCATTTTAAAACCAAGGCCAATTTTATAACTTTTGTACATAGTTCGTACATGTAAGTTAATCTGTCTTTAAATAGGGATAAATTAAAAAAAATAAAGAGTCCTAGGTAGTTTTCAAAGACAAACATCCTGTTTAAATAAACTTCTTGTTTAAAATGAAAAGATGATAGATGCATACTCACATGTTTATAGTAGCACAATTGAAAATAGCTAAATCTTGGCAGTAGCCTATGTCACCAAAAGATGAATGTATAAAGAAAATGTGTTTATACACAAAGGAGTACTACTCTGCTATGAAAAAGGATAAATATGAGTCATCCGTAAGAAAATAGTACACCTTGAGACTATAATGGCAAGGGAAATAAATCAGATACACAAGCTTAAATATTGGGTCATTTCTCTTATATGAGAAACCCCAAGTATGTACAGGTAAGTTAAAGAGCAAAATATAAGATAATAGGAAACAGGGAGATATATTTTGCAGATGGGAAGGCAATCCAGAGATCGGAGGAAGGGGGAAGGAGTGAAGGGCAAAGAACAAGAAAAAGAATTAAGATGTGTAGTGTACATGTAATGATTCCACATAATGAATATAATCATGTACTGCAAATGCGTACTAATAAAAATTTAAAAAATGAAAAAAAAGAAAAGCCCCTAAGAATTCTTCTCTGTAACAAATTAACTTAGAAAACACAGAAATTTTATGATGCATCTGTTTACTTTTATATTTTAATTAAAGTACTTTTTAAAATCTCATACCTCAGCTTCTGAGAGTTCTTTGTCACCATTCGGTTTCGTGTACTTCTCCTGCATGAAGGGGATCCAGGATATTTTACATTTTTTAATGAAGGGGGTCACATCTACAGTACCCAAGGCATAGCCACATATGCCATCTTCATCTTCGAGGACGAAACAGTAATCCAGGCTGAGGGAAAGGAGCCCTCCTACCAACCTGCTCAAAGGAAAAGGCTGGTGAGCTTTTCACTAACACAAAATTCAGGATACAGTGGTGCAAGCGCCAATATACTTGAATGAATAACAGAAACAATATTTGGTGTGAAAGCAACTAGAAATGCACATATCAATTTTACTAAAACTGAAACAGAATTAAAAAAAAAAATACATGTTTCCAGCCATCACCTCCCCTCAACCTGTAAGCCTGGCTATGAAATATCTGCTCCCAAACCCAAATGCTCATCACATACTTGTCTCCAATAAGGTCAGGCTGACTTTGAAAAGGTAAACCCACTCCATCATCATACATCTCTCTGCAAATCTTGTACACAGAAGCCTGAAAATGTAACAGATATTATATTTTATATATTTTATAACTAGAGTTAACACATCAAAAAAAATGACAACAGAAAATATCAATAGTATCAAAGTCAGTCTTGGGAGAGGGAGGAATAACAAAAGGGCCTGTCTACAAAACCACTATAAAACAGCAAGGTTTTAGTCAATACTTAAAATTATTTTGCAGGGCATAGTTTCTGGTAACAAACTGAGGATTAAAAAGCCAGCAAATTTTTTAGTTTGGGGGGGCTTTTCTGTTTGTTTGGTTTTTCTGAGACAGTCTGGCTTTGTAGTTTGGGCTGGCCTTAAACTCACTTTGCAGCCCAGACTGGCCCTTGAACTCAAACCGATCCTCCGGCCTCAGCCTCTCGAGTGCTGGGATTACAGGTATGTGCCACCATGCCCAGCTAAACTCCTTAAATTCTTCCTCAAATTTCTCTGTGTATGTTTCCTCCTCTTGGGTTGAATGTTTTAGATGACTTTCTCCAACTGAAGTTTGGGTTTTGTTCTCAGTACTGGGGACTGAACACAGGGCCAGCGACTGAGCTACATCTCCCAGCCCTTTTCTGTATTAAAAAACAAGGTCTTGCTATTTCACCAAGTTGCCCCAGCCAGACTCAAATTTAAATCCCCCTGCCTCAGTCTCCCAGAGTGCTGGGATTACATGTATATACCACCATGACAGGCTTTAAATTTGTATTTTAAGGGGGTGTAGCTCAGTTGTAAAGTGCTTGGCTAGAGTAAGTGAGGTCCTGGGTTTAATCACCAGCACTATAAAGAAAATCCATAAAAATTAAGATATTTTAAGATACTAAAGAAACAAAGCAATGTTCTAAGTGTGTACATAACAATTTGCCAAACTGATAGGTAGACAATTACCTCATCCTTAGGAAAATATGGTCTGATAGTATAAACTTTGGAGGTAGGAGTCAGTGGGGGTGGTTGAAAAAAGAGATCATTTGCCCCATCAATTGGCAGCAAACGCTGTGAGGGAAAAAAAGGAGATGGATTAGTGTCAGGAAGATTATCTATTTCTTTAAGAGTGTGCACTGCAGATTACCAACTTAACATTAACTGGCTACTGCAGGCAGACCTAAAGAAGAGGGGTGTACTATGCTTTACTAATATAAACACCTCTTTGATGGGGGAGGGGAGTGCTTCTGCATAGAAATTACCCAAACTGAGTTATACAGCTTTAGTGGCATATTAATGGGAATTTAAATTTATAATTAAAACAAAAAAACTATTTCAATGGTGACAATGTATTTTTTTTAAACCAATCTTAACTAGACCATCTTTCTACTAAAAGATGGCAGAACAGAATGTCAGGAGGAGAGGTTTGGTCTGAAGAGGGTTATCTGTCCAGGAGACGCTTTATCCCCAAAGCAATGCGCTTCAGTTTGCTGTGCGCAGCAGAGCACCTGTTGAGGGGAGAAAAGTAGAGCACCTGAAAAGTCCATGAACAAATTGCAACAGCAAAAAACTCCCTATTTCATGCAAAATTTCACCAATAATCTACTCTTTCAAGCACATTACATTTACAAAATAACTGGAAAAACACCCAAAGCCTTTTCGCTATTCACTTGCATAATTAGTCATCCTGTTTTGCTCATGGAGTTTCCACTGGTAGACAAGCATGCGCGCATTGTGCATTGCGGGCGCAGATTAAAATGCTGTGCGACCTGCAAAGAAACAATGTGAAGTGTATACCTAGAGCCGCTGCGCTTCGCAGGCGCGGGGGGGATTGGCAGCATCTCCTTCAGAAATTACTGTGAAAGAGGAGGAAAATTTGATTTAAAATCCAGCTATGTAACTAAATTGAATTTGGGACTAGAAAGCCTTCGGCAGACCAATCCTTCCAGCCATCTGATGCGCAACATAAGGTTTCTCATAAAACAAAGAAAATGTCAATTCAGTTGTGAATTCATATTGATACCTGGAACTCTCCTGCTAGACCACCTCTAAAGGCCCAGGGTTCTTGGTCTCCAATTAAGAACTGTGCTGAAGAATGACTACGACACCCTGTTGAGATCAGATCCAAGCGGAGAACGTTACGAGAAAGGGGATTTCCTGGGGTCTCAAATGTCCAACACACTAACAAATGCTTCGTGGAAATAGCTCTCTAACAATACTAATCCAGGGTTTCAGGGCAAGGCTGTGATAATAATTATTTTTACAAATTTACAATGGCATTTCAATAATGATATATTTTCCTCTAGTTAATGAAAACTATTACAAGTTGTACTTTTTTAACTGTTAGAAGGAAATGAACCTCCCAAGTCTGGGTCAAATTTATGTATTTCCTAGACAGCTGTATCAAGCTAGCTGCTTGCTCTATCATGAAATTATAACAACAATAATAAACTGAAATGAATGATACAGATGAGACATTTTATTATCACAGCCCATGAAGGAATTAAACTTGTCTGAAGTCACATTTTACATTTTGAGGAAGGGGACAGGAAAGGGAAAAGGGGAAGGGTAATCTTGTCAGAAAACTAAAGTCAGCAGAATAAAGAAAGTAATTGTTGATAAAACTCAACACAAAGAGAACACTGTTTTTAGACAAAGACAATTCAGACTGGCTATTTATAATTATCAGTCTGACAGGTTCTGCAAACTACAGAAGCAATTAACGCTCCTATGTCCAGAACTAAAACATACTTTCCTTGAAGTGTACCAGCACCCATTCTTCTGATTAGCCATTATCATCTTTGGGATGCACTGAACGCATGCACGGAATGGCAAGCTTTGAGGTCCAGGAGTCAGCATTTATGGTCACCATTTAACCAACCTCAAAGGCAGTAAAGCTAACAATTAAGAAATAATTAAAAGCAAATGTTTGGATGCCTAATGAAAACCACCTGCCTAGTCTTCTGACAAGATGAAGCAGCGCAATATGGTTCTTTTCCATTGGAAGACAGCATTCTACCTCCTGTTCAAGTTAACAGTCTCATCAGTACAAGATAAAGTGTGCTAGTCAGACAGTCCCAAAGCAAACAGAGTTTTTTGTTGACAATTCAGGCCCATTAAGAGATTATATTTGGGTTTGTCTTATTTTAGGGGTAGGGTTTTTTTTAAACACAAAATGTAGTATTTGTAAAATAAATATGAAATAGGGTCGAAATTTAGAATAACTCAGTGTGATTACACTGCATGAAAAACTATACTTCTCAAACTTTAAGACCAGCCAATTTCCCCTACCCCCCACTTTGAGACTACACCATAACTAGCACTTCCAACTATTACAGTAAAAAAGCTGCATATACGAAGAGCTGTGTAAATGAAAACATGGTTAATGCCTCAGTCGCTGCGCAAACGTGACTTCAGTTCATGTCTACTGCCCTTAAATCTACCTGAGCTACCTCACAGATAGAACCTTTCAATTTAAACTAATTAATCATGACGCGCTGTGAACATCTGCCGCTGTCCATCCAATAGTAGTAGACACTTGTGCTGAGGATTCTCCCATCTGTACACAATGGGGAAGAAGATAATAGAAGTCATTAGTAATCAAAAGTACTGCATAGCCACATTCTTTAAAGGACTGAATGCCAGCTGGACTGGAGAGAGGAGGAAAACAAAGGGTTCTAATCATTAACCCCCTAAAATTACTATACATGGTGAAGATACCCTCCCTGCTGTGAGCCTTCGTAGAGTTATGTGAATGCCAAGATTATTTAAAACGTCCCTGACACTATGACCTGGAAACTGTGTATCTATACAAACTATGAAAGTTACCCCCATACCTGCATAATACAAAGAACCTAAGAGAAACTGTATTACATACGACCAAGAATAAAACTTTTAATAATTTTTGAATTTAAAGATGAATAACCAATGTTTTAAGTGATACGGTCTCAAGCTCAATACTCCAAACTTCAAGTTTGAAATTCCTAGAAGCCTTGGAAATTTAAGATTGAAATCCCTATGAGGATTAATTGTAATTCCTTGGCCAGAAGGCTGGAAGGAAAATACTGTCATCCAACAACCAATACAGAGGTTTTTCCTGAACCTAAGGGCAAGATGTCTCTCACCCACAAGGGTATTCTAGAGCCTCTTAATAAGAGAATTAAAATTCTCTTCTACCTGTTGTGCTAATATATGCAGCAAAGGAAAGTTTTTATTTTCAAATCAACAGTGAGACTCTACTTTTAGCAGCTAAGTGTATCACAGGGAAAGTGTTATTTTTTAGTATCTAAGAGCCCAAAATATATATGGGCAGAAAATGAGAAATCTCACTACTGCTCCTCCGTAATCGGAGCTCACGGCATTTCAGACCGTCGGTTTTACAACTAAGATGATGAAAACCCATCACAGTGTTTGTGACTACTATGAAAACTATGACATGTCAGCTTTGCTGCCTGCTGTGTGCTGTATGTAAGTCCATCATATATTCCTTATAGCTGGATTGAAAACCTGGAAATGAAATAAGGTCCCTGGAGAAACCTGGCCATGCTGGTGCTCTTTACCAAGTTTGAGAATTACCAGGAAAAAAAAAAATTAATTGTTTTCAAAGTAGACAGAAAAGTCCACTGAACTAAGCAGAATTTTTAGAGGACTTAATGTCCACCCTCTGCTAAAACCAATTACTTGGCAGAAAGATAAAGAAAAAGTCGTATGAAATAATAGAGTAGCACCAGAATAGCCTTCCACTAAACCTCGCATGCGCACAGGGCTGGGAGGATGAGTTCCTCTTGCCAGGCCCCTTGGGTCGTTTCAGCAATTGTTCCATTAAACACAGCATTAATGTTATCAAGACACAGCAAGCAGCAGAAAGCTTAAGAGTCACATTTCATAGTGTCTCATCTCCAAATCAGACAAAAGTAATATAGTGTTCCATCCAGGAAGCATTCAGTCAGAGCAAGTTAAAGTCAGTACTTTCTAACATATTTTCAAGATATTTATGCTGAATTAGCCCAAGGGAGAAAAATTAATGTGTTCGATGTAATTACCAAGACTTGCATCTTAAGTCTTCAACAATGCCCACTTTTGCAAGAAACCTAGGTAAAGAACTGAAAATACATTCAGAAGTTTGCCAATTCCCTAAATGTTTTTCTCCCTGTGGGGTAATTTTTTTAAAGGTACAATACATTTGAGAATAGATTATTCCTGGTGCACATACCTAACCACTGTACAAAAGACTTCACCATAGACATTATACTCTTGATATCCCATACATAGGAGTACATGTCATAAAGGATTGTCCTGTTGGCACAATTGGAGAGCCGAGTGAACATTCCCATCACCAGTCCACACATCTCTTCAAATTTGGCTGCTCGTGACCGCCATTCTTCAATCTATTGAGGATCAATAAAGAGAGCCAAAATACTGTAAACTTAACAATACAAAACAACAATAATTTTAGGTTATCAGATACCTGCAATTTATCTTAACATTAAAATAATCACTGGCTTAAATTCTACATAAGCAATTAAATAGTTTGTGACTTCCCAAACTGACAATGCCTAAAATAACCAACACTTGCCTTCATTCCTAACTAGAAAGTCATACTCGAAAACTAAAAGCACCAGATCAGCAAAGTCCACACCTACTTATTTATAATGTGGTCAATTTCCTGCCAGTTATCAGTGTATACTCATGCAAGATCTTCCACCAGGGCTAGGGATGTTGCTCAATGGTGAATGCTCACCTAGTATGTGTAAGTTACCAACATGGGGAACCACGTAGGCTAGAAAAGCAAGTAAATTAAGCACACTCACTTTTTCAGAGTCTTTTCCTTTACAATTGACACTGACAACACTGCTGTTTGCTCGAAGCCACTGGAATTCTCGTAACATCTGTGCTCCTTTGGGGCCATGCTCATAAGGAAGATAGAAAAGATCTGCAAGTAATTGTAAATCCTCTAGAGTCACTGGTTCTGCAGTGTACAAAGGCTTTTCATTTGGACCTGGCACAAACTGCTCCTTGTTTGTTTGTTCATCTGTCTGCATAGGAGCAACATCACTAATGCAATCTTCTTGCATAGACATCTCTGGGGATTTCGATTCAGCTATGCTCTCTTTATCAGTGTCCATTGGTTTCAATTCCTCTGCCATTTTAGCTTCAACAATTTCAGTTAATATTTGATTGTCATTCTTGTGGTCAGCTTCTTCTTGTTTTTCTACTACCATGTCCATAGGTTCCTCATCTGGTTGCTTCTTTTCTTCTTCCTTGGTCAGAGCTGTAGATTCACCACTCAAAGCTGATCCCTGGCTCATAATGGGCTCCTGGTAAACTGTTGTGACTACAGTTGAGGCATTCAAAGACGGTGCTGCAACTAAGGGAGTCCCATCAACTACACTTGCTTTAGCTCCACTGTGTGCAACCTGCCTACCTACCAAAAAGAAAAAGTCAAGAAATACCAGAATTAAAAAAAGAAAAAAATTAAGATTTAGAAAAATTCTTACTCTGAGACTTAAGCTAAATCTCCAACCCGGGAAATTTCTTTAAACTACCAGGGAGGCATGAATAAAAGACAGGTGAAGAAGAACAGGCAATAAATATCTTTGAAAATGCTGATACCGATTATCTTTCCTTTTCAAGATTTGTATTTTTTATTTTTTTTTTGGTTTTTTGAGATAGGGTCTGAACTGTATAGTTCAGGCTGGCCTTGAACTCACCATGTAGAGCCCACACTGGGCTCAAACTCACAGCAATCCTCTTAGCTCAGCCTCCTGAGTGCTGGGATTACAGGTGTGTACCATCACACCTGGAAAGATTTGTAATTTAAAACAGTATCTCAAATTAGCATTTCAACAAAATAAGAGCTTTAAAAAAAAGATAAAAGTGTCACCGGGTTTGATGGTGCACGCCTGTAATCCTAGTTACTCAGAGGCTGAGGCAGGAGGATCACAAATTTAAAACCAAGCCTAGGCAAATTAGTGAGACCTGATCTCGAAACTTGAAAAAGCTGTGGGATGTAGCTTGGCGCTCTCTGGGTTCAATTCCAGTGTTGCTAAAAAAGACCAAATGTTAAGATTTTCAAAAACTTACTCATCAGACTCCTAAATTTCATTTAATTTCACTTTACTTTGTGGGCCCCAAAGAAGAGACATGACAATGTTCTGTATTTTGTGATTCAACCATGTGCTCCAACTAATCCCCTTAAGAAAATGGCCAAACTCACTGCTGTATTGATGAGGTACACCAAATTCCTGCAACCACTCTGTTAAAGCTAGCTTTAGAGCCATCTGTGGACTATAGAGTACATCAGTTTCAATATCTTCATCACTGCCTTCATTTTCTAACTTTATCTGGATTGATACAGTACTGTCTTCACTGTCAGCTGAAGAAAAAGATAAAACAAAAACAGTTTGGATTACAAAGAGCCTCCGGAAAAGGGAGAGATAAAATTCGTTGTCGCAGTACCACAAGAGTAAAAACTAAAACAAAAACCTTAAATACAAAAATACAAACACAAGCAAGACCATTCATTGACCATCTCATCTAGATTTCTCACCTAAATGTACTGCTAAATGTAAAATCACAATTAAAATGAGAGTACTAATTTTATTTATTTTTTGAGACAGGGTTAGGAACTATGTAGTTCAGGCTGGCCTTGAACTCACAATGTAGCCCAGGTTGGACTCAAACTCATGGCAATACTCCTGCCTCAGCTGCCCGAATGCTGGGATTACAGGCCTGCACCATCACATCCATCAAAAAGAGTACTAATTTTAGAATCAGTGGAAAAATCTTTCTGCAATGGCAATATCATAGCCAATGAGGTTTATCCGAGGCGCGGTCATTGCTAACAGGATCAGTGGAAAAGTTGATCATGAATGTCCACTGAATACCAATTATTGGGAATTCAAGGTTAAAAGCAGTATGCTTTTCATAAAGAAAATATTCCCTAGTTTTAAGTAGCTGACAACTTCATAATAAATGCACTGAAGAGCCGGGGATTTAGCTCAGTGGTTAGAGTGCTTGCCTCGTAAGCATGAAGCCCTGAGTTCGATCCCCGGTAAAAAAAAAAAAAAATGCACTGAAGAAAAACAGAAAACGAACAGAGCCCTGATATGAGAACAGATAAACCAATGATTCTCTGAGCCACAATGGGGAGAACCAGGTAGAGAAAATTAAGTCTGAACTCTCTGGCTTGCAACTCAAAATCCTGTAGTCTTAGCTTCCTCTTTTCTTCCTCCATCCATGAACCTTTAATGGTCACCAAACTCTATTCATACTGACCCAGGAGAAGTCTCTATGAATTCATTTCTTACCTCCACACTTTCTTAGTCACACCCTTTGTATTCCCACAGCAATCTGACAATAGCTATTACAATACTTAAAACATGTCTCATCCAACATAGACTGTTTTTCAAAATTAGGAAGATAAACCTGCTATATAACAGGTTGTTTAAATATAAATAAACATCCAAGATTCTCTTACTTAAAACTATTAGGAATGTTCTATAAATAAAAAAAAAAATTGGTAAACCAACGTTTAAAATAAAGAGTATGAGGTATGAGGGCTGAGGATTTAGCTCAGTGGTTAGACTGCTTGCCCTGCAAGCACAAGGCCCTGAGTTCGATCCCCAGCACCACCAAAAAAAACCAAAAAAAAAACAAAAAAAAAACAATAAAGAGTATGTTTCACAAGTGTAAGGTGGATCTAAGTGATGAAGTAACTCAGACAAGAATATCTAGTTGTCTAAACCAGGCGTGGGGGCACAGAGTTGTAATCCCAGCACACAGGAGGCCAAGGCAGCAGGAGGATCACTGCAAGCCTGAACTACATAGTGAGAGCCTCCCTCAAAAAAAAAAAAAAAAAAGAAAAAGAAAAAAACTAGTCATCTGAAACATCCCATTTAATAAAATCACCTGAAAACTGAATGATAATGATTTTACAGCTAATGGGAATGTAAAAGTAAAACTGTATTGTCTGACTTCAAAAACTGAGTCACAAAAGAAGCAACAAGATATATCATGTGCAGGTACAAATCTCCTATGATGAATGTTATCACTATGTACAGCTATAATGTACTATTAAAATAAAATAAATTTAAAAAAAAAAAACAGACTGAGTCACATTGGGGGGGGGTTGAGATAGGGTTTTGCTATGTAATTCGGGCTGGCCTTGAATTCACAATGATCCTCCTGCTTCAGCCTCCTCAGTTGCTGGGACTACAGGCATGTGCCACCATGCCCAGCCTTGAGTCACATTTTAAAAATAAGGAATTTACATGCACCAACTCCCCAGTAATCATTATGTACTATAAACATATACTAATAAAAACTAAAAAACAAAACTAAAAAAAAAAAAAAGAACTAAGCCCAAGAGACTGAGCAACCTGTCCAAAGCCACTCAGCCTTTCTTTTATCATACACATAACTCATTAATAGACATGAACACCACATACTAAGTTCTCCTGGACTGCTGACAAAGAAATACACATCGCCAATGGCTGTAGCTAACCCTCTCCTCCCAGAGCCAAGGATGACGTGCCGGTTACTCACTCATCACCACATCTTTCCTCACTCCATTCATGTTTGACTTGTACCAGGTGGCAAGGGTGTGGATAGCGACGTAGTTGGCTTCAAATTCACAGTTCGGATTCGTCAGCACTCCTTTTAACCGGGGGATGAGCTCTGTGGATCTTCCTTTGTATGGGCCCAGAAACAGTCTCTTCTGATCATAATCATTAGCATGAATGTTATCCCAGATTACTGGAGATCTCTTAATAATCTTAGAAACCTCTTCAATAGACTCTACTGGAATTTCTTTAGAAACAACCTTGGGACCTAGAAGTAACAACCACCACGTGTTTAAAGAATATCCTACACAGTTCTTTAAAATATGCCATACGTATCCTTTTACTATGTTCTTACATTTTTTTTTTCAGCATTGGGATCAAACCCATGGTCTCAGACAAGCACTGTAACAACTGAGGTTACACCACCAGACCAAATTGGCTCTTTTTTTTTTTTTTTAAATACAACAACATCTTTTTCCCTTTCATTCTGTAAGACAGAAGTTCCACACAGATCCTCATTATTAAGTAACATCACAGAATCACTGCACTGCTGGGCGTGGTGACTCATGACTGTAACCCCAGCACTTGGAAAACTGAGGCAAGAGAATCACTGAAGAGTTCAAGGCCAGCCTGGGCTACATAATGAGTTCAAAGCCAGCCTGAATTACAGGGCAAGACCATGTCTCATAAAAGAAAGTAATCACTGCAAAATCCTTCAAGATCTGTGTTTTTTATTTTGCCTTCCAACAGGGTCTCACTATGTAGTTCAGTCTGGCCTTGAATTTCACTATGTAGCCCAGACTGGCCTCAAACTCACAATGATCTTCCTGTCTCAGCTTCCCAAGTGCTGCGATTACAGGCATTTGCCACCATGCTCAGCTCCTTCATGATGTCTTCTATATGCCTATCACCTGGCTACTTGGGAGACTGAGACGGAGGGATCACCTATGAATTCAAGATCACCCTGGGGGCAAACAAGTCTCCCAACTCACTTGTAGTACTGAGAACTACCCAGGGTTTTTACACGGGGCTATGATCCCAACCGTTTATTAAAAAAAAAATAGAGACAGGGTTTTGCTGAGTCAATAAATTCCCCAGGCTGGGCTCCAACTTGCAATCCTTCTGCCTCAGCCTTTCAAGAGTGCTAGGAGTACAGGTATGTACCACCACCACAACTGGCAACTTTTTAAATACTTAGTGAAGAACGTATACTTTATAAAGTAATGATTTTCCTAAAGTTCATTTTAAAAAATTCAATTAACAGGAACAATCAGCCATGTGTAGTGGTAGTAGGATTCATCTGTAATCCCTGCATCAGGAGGCTGAGGAGGGAATACTGAAAGTTCCAGGGCAGCCTGGACTATATAGCAAGACCCAGTCTCAAAAAAAAAACCCAAAAAACCCAACCAATTTTTTGGGGCCCAGTTAGTTTTGCTGTATAAATCTTAAAAGACTTACCTGTCCAAAGCACCTCAATTCCAGGTAGAAGTTTTTCACCCACAGTCCTTAAATAAGGAGACTGAGAAACATTTGGATAACAGAACGTGCCACAATATTCTGAATGTAGGGGGGAAAAATTAAGTAAAACAGGAGTGAGATGGTTATAGGCTCTGGGATGGGGGAAAAATGTCTACCAATTCTAAATTCTGTTCATCAAAACAATAAAAGGCCTCTGTATCATACCTAAAAGAGAATAAACTTAGACGTGTAGTTCATTTAACAATGAATTCACAAAACCTGATATTCTTCCTCCAATGGTAGAACAGATCAATCTTTATGATACTACGGTCACTAGAACTGTTAATTCCAAAATTAA
Organism: Hystrix cristata; assembly: GCA_004026905.1. Classification (NCBI taxonomy): domain Eukaryota; kingdom Metazoa; phylum Chordata; class Mammalia; order Rodentia; family Hystricidae; genus Hystrix; species Hystrix cristata. The sequence continues at coordinate 29,267 of PVJO010001537.1, forward strand.
CAATTAGGATCTCAGCATTTTATACCTAATTCTGAATCATCTATATTTCTCATTTACAATCAGAGGCCAAACAGAATGAACTGATAGTATCATAATAGAACAAATACAAGATCATGACGATAGCTGTTAGTATTCAACTACAACTTAAATTATGACTTGAAAAAAAAGGAAAAAAAATTATGACTTGAAATGAATTATCAGTATCTTATTAAGCAATATTTGAAAATTCATGTAGTATTACATACTAAAATAAGGTTCATGGCACACAATACTCTAACACATACATACACAGAGTTAAATAATTCTACTACAAATTCACAGAGGTTAACTGTTCCTGACAAGAAACAGTCTGGGGAAAACTGTAAGTTGAATTTTGAGAGGCAACTAAAAGAGACAAACATTTTCGATGGAAGAAAACTGGAGAGGGGAAAAAATAAAAAAGGAAAGTGGAAAAATTTAAGCTTTCTATACTGACTATTGGAAATAAGAGCCCAGATGGGAGTAGGAGGAGTGAGAAAAGGAACAGATATGCATGGGCAGAAAAAGGGAACTAGGAGGAGGAAATGAGAAGTGATAAAATTAAAAAGCAATATAAATTTGGTTTTTTGCAGTTTTCATTTCAATAATAGTATCCCTCCTTTAATAGCCGAACAATGTACAATAGTTATATACTTCTAATACTAAAAAACAAAAACCTTTTGACTGGTCCATTGTCATTTACAAGCTCCTAAATTTCTTCACTATAAGATCTTGAGAAATGTCTTCCAGAAAAAGGATTCCTACTTTTATACCCCAAAAGTAGGGTGTATAAATAAAAAGTAGGGGGAATGTTAATTAGGGCTCATACACAGGGCCCTTTGAAAGTTACAAACTTCAATAAGACCAGTTAAATATTAAGCTATTATATACAATACCTGTAGGACAGAAGAGAAAAGTTTCTGGCTCTCCTAGGTATTGATAAATTTCATTTGTGATGGACACCTGTGCATGAGCGAAAGAACTGAATACCTCTTTGTCTGCTGCACACATATTATGGTCAATATCATCAAAAAGCAAGGCAAATGACCTGCACCCAAACTGAGAAACCTAGAAAAAGAAAATACTTGTTTTTGTACTTCCAATGGAAGAAATTCTAAATTAAATAGCAAGACAAAGTTTTGCACCATTTTTCATTTTTTAATGTATAATTAAATACCATATATTCCAACAAAACTTCTACAATGTAGCCTACCCTTCTATCTCTCTGGTTGCTGATTATAGAAAACCTAACAGAAGAAAAAAATACAGAAACACAAATAAGTAACTTCAGACATAAAATCCCTCACCTTGTTCTATCCCCAAAGGCCAATGATGCTAATTAATCCCTCTGCAGAAAAATCTGACTAGGCATAAATTACAATACAATAAAACAGGTATGATAGTACATGCCTGTAATCCTAGCACTCTGGGAGGCTGAGGCAGGAGGACTGCAAATTCACCCCAGGCTGGCCAATTAGTGGGTTAACAAAATTAGTGGGGTGCTAGGGTTGGAACTCAGGACCTTGCCCTGCTGCAAAATTTTAAAAAGTGCTGGAGATATAGCTCAACGCAAAGGATTCAATCCCCAGTTCTGTCAAGCAACAGCAACAACAACAACAACAAATGCAGTAAGATTTGATCATACAGGAAAATAACTTAAAAGGTTATTCACAAAAATAAAAAATTGGGGGGGGCGGTGCTAGGGATTAAACTCAAGGCCTTGTGCTTGCTACGCAAGCACTCTACCACGGAGCTAAATTCCCAGCCCCATTCATGAAAATGTCTAACCACTTTCTTTTTTCTGGTCTACTGCTGAAGATTGAATCCAAAGAACTGTGCATGCTAGGCATACACCATACCACTGAGCCACACACTCCTAGCCCTACCTTGCCAATTTTACTAACCATTTTAATGCCGCCAATGTAACTCTTTGGCTAAAGACATACATATACCAAAACAACAAAAAAGAAAAAAAAAATATCAACAAACATAGCTAGGCACATTGGCACACACTTGTAATCCCAGCATTTGAGAGACTGAGGCAAGAGGATCATGGGATTTTGGGCCAGCCTGGGCTACACAGAGAGACTCTGTCTCAAAACAAAACTAAAACAAAAAGCAAAACAAAATTCATGGACTCACAACAAAAAGAAAACAGGAACCATACACTTCACCAAAAAAGATGTGTAACTTCTACGTTACTGTTAGTCTGTTTCAAAAATAAAAATAAAAAAAATTAAAAAAAACGGAGCCTAGTAATCAGCATTCCTTTAATCCTGGAGATGAAACCTAGGGACACTTTTCACTGAGCTACATTTTCAGCCCTTAAAGTTACCTAGGCTGGCCTGCAACACTTTTTTTCTTTTTTTTTTTTTTGCAGTGCTGGAGATTGAACCCAGGGCCTTTACACTGACCTACATACATCCAGAGCCCTTGTCTAAAATTTTAAAATAGGGCCAGGCATCATGTCACACACCCATAATCCTTGCACTCAGGAGGCGGAGGCAGAAGAATTGCTGTGAGTTTGAGACCAGCCTGGGCAGATCTTCGAGAATGCTGGGATTACAGATAGGGTGCTGAGCCTGGCAGCAGTGAACATTTTTTAAAGCATCACTTCTAGGCAAACATCACTCTACCCAAACCCAAGACTCAGAGCCATGTACATATTAGGCAAATGCTCTACCTCTAAGTCACACCCCCAGCATTCTTTTTTTTTTTTTTTGAGACGGGATCTCGTTTAGGTGGGCCTTGAACTCATGGTGATCCCCCTGCCTCAGCCTCCTGAGGCCTGGGATTACAGGTGTGTTGCCACCATGCCTGGCACCCCCGGCATTCTTTTAAATTCTTTTTTTTTTTTTTCCCCAAGTAGTACTGGGGATTGAACCCAGCACTGAGCTATATCTTCAGCAGTTCAGAGACAGGAACTATGTTGCCCAGGCTGGGTTTGAACTTGAAATCCTCCTGCATCAGCCTCCCAGTGCTGGATTACAGGCATATGCCACCATACTGGTCTTAAGAGAACTCTTAAATTGAAAAGCAGTGATACATACCTCTTTTCACTTAATCATACACTGGTAGTAACCGGCTTTGAAATGCTTCAAATTTGGTACTCAATGGTTTTTCATTTTGAGGCGGCGTCCCACTATGTTCCAAAACGGCCTGGAACTTGCAGCAATCCTGCCTGAGCCTCCCTAGTGCTGGGATCACAGGCATGCACCACTCTACCTGACTACAGTATGTGATGCATTTTGATATGAAAACTTCGTACTGGTGCTCCCAGTTTAGGCTTGGTACTCAACAGTGTTGACTCTCTCCTGACTTGCTACCTTTTTTTAACCAAAACGACTGCTTTGGTACTCATTTCTGGTATTCACTGAGCCTCATGGAAGCAACTAACAAGTATGCAAGGTAGCACCGTACTTTGAGAAGTATTCCTCTACACAGAAGTATTAAATAATTCCTACAGAAAAATGTAGTGTTACGTCTTATATCTAGATATCCCCCCAAAACTTCATGCAGTCACAGGTGGAGCTTTTCAGAGGTGGCTAGACTTGGGTGTGTGATGCTGGTATTGAGTGTAATTACTGTGTTAGTCCAATGACTGGTTTGGCACAGTTCTGGGTAGGATTAAGGGTGCCCAACCTGGATACATGTGCTATTCGCCCTAAGGGTGGGTAGCCTGGATGTAGTATAAAATGTAGAAAGAGGACTCCTATCATAACTTGTTCCTTGCCTGCTTCCTTGCTACTTCACTGCTTTGCTGCCTTCCTGCCTTCTGCTTAGCCATGCTGCCCTGCCTTGGAGCCAGCCAATTATGGACTGAAACATGTACAAACGGTGAGCCAAAGTAAACCTTTCCTCTAACTTTGGGTACTGGATATCCTGTCTCAGCAACAAGGAAAGTAACTAAGCCATGTAGGAATTTCATTCTCTTAACATCGTAAAAGCAACTCAGAAAACTGTTAGTTTCACATATTAAGTCAGGAAAAATAATTTAAAAATAAAGAGTTACCTGGTCCAACTTGCGTTTCAATGTAGATACTTCCTTGGGGTTGGAAAAAGTGATATCCAATCCAGGAGAGATAGCGTAGATGAACTCTATCTCATATTCTCGTGCAGCAGAGATGAGAGTCATAAGTTGCTCTAAAGAACAGAGTCCGTGTTTTTAGAAAGTAGCATAGAAAACTGAAAGAACCTTCACTTTCCAACTGAAGAGATCATTTCTTCCAACTTTGTAAGAAAGGAAAAGTTCCTTAAATTTTACAAAATTATCATGTCCAATGTGACAACAGGCCATACAAAATGAATGACATATGCCTGAAGTGATTTAAAGTCATAATGAAAGAACAAGTTCCACATTTTTTTATTTGAACCAACAGAAAACAGGTCCTTCTTTCTCACTTCTAAATAGCTTACGCTTCTTTGGGAAACAAGCGAAAATCAGTATTCTTTTCATCACCTTTTTTCCACAGTACTGGGGCCTGGCATGGTAGCACAAACCTGTAATCCCAGCACTCAGGAGCTGAGGCAGGAGGATTACCACAATTTCAAAGCCAGGAGGGGCTACATAGTGAATTTAAGGCCAGCCTGTACGACATCGCAAGACTCCATCTCAAAAACCAAACAAAAAAAAAAATTAAAAAAATAAATTGAGATGCTACCATGTATTAATAAATCTCTGAATAACATTCAATGGCATCTCAAGTCGTCTGACTATATTTTGCTTACTGGCCATATTAAATTTCATTACCAGTCCCATAAGTAAATAATTAAATCAAAGGTACACTTAAAAGTATATAGTTAACTCAGTGGTTAAAGTGCTTGCCTACCAAGCACAAGGCCCTGAGTTCAATCCCCAGCATCAAAAAAGAAAAAAGAAAAAAAAAAGAAGAAGAAATGAAACCATGCCCAGCTCAAAACAATTTATTATTTACCTTGATTACTGATGTGGAGCGCCTTAATATTTGTACTCAAGCCAGGTGCTTCAGATGCTCTGCCCTACCTACCCCTGGCTAATGTAACACATTCCAAATGGCCACTGTGTAGATCATTGGAAGAAGTAAAAGAATACAATCTATGACCACAGAACAGGTGAAGTCAGACTGACACTCCCATGACTCACATGACTTTATTAGTGACAATCTTTCAGTCTATAATAGCTCACACAGACTACTGTAGTTACCACATAAACAAAAATTATGAAGTGAAAATGAGATAATAAAATTATAGTATAACTACTCTACAATATAGCTGTTTCCTTCACACACTGAGTTTATGGATTAAAAAGAAAAAGATTACCAGCTTCCTCCACTGAATACATCTCCCGCCAAAACATCCTATGTTTGTAGTCATCTTTTGGTGCGTACAAGTATGTATTTAATTCCCATTTTTGGAGCCTTAAAGGGAAAAAAATTACATTATTTATATTTTTATACATATATACATATAAAAGCAGGTAACATTAATAGATTATAAACCTCAATTTTTTCCTCTTTGTGGAGCATCTCCATTTCATATAAAACTAGTAATACCCTAAAATAGTAGCTTTTAAACCAGTAATACGTGAAACAAAATTTAAGTATTATGAGGTATGTCAATACAATGGTACTGAATAAAAAGCACAACTCTTGAGTGTGACAGGTGGAACCCACAACCTATTCAAGCTCCCCCAGGAAAAATTTGAAAACCACTGGCTTAGATGAAGACCTGGTAAGGGCCAAAGTAAAGTTAGGTTCTATAACTGAGAAATCATTAAATTGTACCAGGGATATTCAGTGTCAGTATTTCTCTAAAAGGAAATATGACTTCAGACATGCTTCATATAATAAAAATTTACCTTCTAAAAAGTTCTTTTCTCTGTTCCATAATCCAAGGTCTTCCATAAAATCCTAGATTTCAAATAAGTATAAAATGAATTTCTTTCAAGAAAGTTTCAAAATGTGGTAAGCTTTACTGAGAAAGGTTACTAAACATAAAACAATCCAATTTTGTTAAAAAAAAAAACTGTAATACACCAAAACATAAACAATATTTAGTAAAACATTTAAGGTTTTTTTCCACGTATGGGTGGTGAAATTACAATGCAATTTTTTTCCCTTTTTCCTATTTTTCTACCGTGACACTTATTATTTAGGTGAAAGTTATTTAAAAACAGGTAAACTTACCTCTTTACTGTGAAATATAGTTAAAACTTTTTCTTCCTCAGTTCTAAAGATGAACCCAGGGCCATGAGTGTGTAGACAAGTGCTCTACCACTTTCTGAGAAAGTATCTCAATCTTACCAAGATGAAAGAAAGCAATTCAAAGGGTAGTAACTGCTGCCTAGGAGTGGGAATTAAATTGCTTCTAGAGGGACAAGTGAGATAAATAAGGTAGTAAAATGAGGGACAAGATTAGAAAAGAACGAATGATTTACTTTTACTGTCTTTTTTTTTTTTTAGTACTGGGGATTGTGGGACCTCACCAATGCGAGGCAAGAGCCCTACCACTTAACTACAACCCCGGCCTTTTAAAAAATTTTACTTAGGCTGCTCTCCAACTTTCTAGTCTTCTGTCTCAGTCTCCCAAGTAGCTGGGACTAGAGTAATGTGCCACCATACCCAGCAATGACCACCTTTGTAAAAAGTTCCTGATTCAGATGGGGATGGTGTCGCGCGTGCCTGTAATCCCAGCACTAGGCAGTCTGAGGCAAGAGGATCACCAGAGTTTGAGGCCAGCCAGCCTGCGTTATGTGAGTTCACAGCTAGCCTGAACTACTTAGGAGATTCTCACAAAAACAAAAGTTCCTGATAAAGGGACAGAAAGAAAAAAGAAGCTTGAGACAACCTTCACAACAGATTCAACAGTAGAACTGGCCTAAATGGCAAACTTAAACCATCTTAATTCCAAAGCAAAGAATCAAACTGAAAATTTAAGAAAGTGATGACATGCCCCAGAGTGTCCACTGTCAGAAACAAATTTGCAGAATGATGACCTAAGTTGTTGTAATAGGTACCAAACTGAGATTTGAAGTTCCCGAAGTGAACTAATCAATAACTCTACCAAACACCCCTTACAGCTTGCCTACCCTTCACTTTTCTGACTCAATCTAATCAATATCAAGAGACAGGGACAACCTCTCAGAAGTATCACGAACACTGAAAAAAAGCATTCTGAACATGAAAATGCTTCCCTCCTCCATCAGAGCCACAATCCCCAGGCCAAATGATTACTCTGCAGCACAGAATGAATGATACAGACCAAAGAAAAACTCATTACATACCAACATATCAAACTGTGGCATTTTCAGTCTTTGACAATTCAGAATTATCCACTTACAGGTGCTACTTATTTACTTAGTTGTACTGTACTAAGAAATCCAGGGAGGCTCAACCATACACCTACGTCCCCCTCCCCCGCCCTTTTTTTGAGATGAGGTCTGGCTAAATTGCCCAGGCAGAACTTGAACTTCATATCCTCCTGCCTCAGGCTACCTCAGTGCTGGGATTACAAACATGCACCACCAGGCCAGGCTTTAAAATACTCTTGACAGTAAAACTTGCACCATTTTTTTCTCTGGAAAGATTAGGCATTAAACATCCTATTAGAACTACTCCAACATAAACTGGACATGGTGGTGCATGCCTGTGATCCCAGCACTTGGGAGGCTGAGGCAGGAGGATCGCCTTGTGTTCAAGGCCAGCCAGTACTACATAGTTCCAGGCCAGCCTGGACCACATGGTAAAACCTTGTCTCAAAAAAAAAAAAAAAAAAAAAAAAAAAAAAAAAAAAAAAAAAAAAAAAAAAAAAAAAAAAAAAAAAAAAAAAAAAAGTACACTAACATAAAGACATTTTAACCTCCAGAAGCAGTAACTCTGCCCTCTGACAGTCATGTTTACCATCTGATTTGCATCACGAACTGGCAGCGTTGTTAATGCATGCATCAAACCAGCAAAGGTCTGCGAGAGTAAGAAACAAAAAAGGAATCTCGGCAGTAACTACAGCATTTCCTATCCTCCATTTTAGGAATGGTGCCAAAAAAGTACTACTAAGTAAGTAAATCTGTGTTCTGGCAGGTGCTCAGTTACTAAGGAAATATACAAAGGAAGGGGAGAAAGGAGAACAGACAAGAAAATAGAGGACAACTCCTGAAAGTAAGATACCTTTCAGGACTATTCAAAATAAACCAATTTAAAACACAATAAGCTTTGTCTTTTAATTACTGAAGGTTTAAAGGCCTGGCAAATTTCCTTAGACTCACTAGAGTCTAGTTCTGAAATTTCTATATTCTTCAGCACTCCTTCCTCACCCACCATCCCTCCCATCTCAAATAACAATATAAATTATTTTTCTAAAATCTCTTCAAAAATGTTTTAAAAAATCTCTTCGCACTCTAAAAAGCTCAATAATAAATACATCAAGTCAAACAAAGCAATCATGTTTTCCTGCAAGATAATTTTGCTGAACTGTTTCATGCCCCACCATAGCTGCACAGTACATCTTCTCTCAAATTAAACTTTATCTTAAATACCATAATCATCCATCTTTCAAAACAATACAGCCAAGTGAGATGGCGAACACCTCAACTACAAAACAAGAACGTGTCTCAAAAAACCAAAAAACAAAAACCAGCTCACAATCTATATGGTGACAACCTGGAAAGGGTGATACTCGCAACTGAGTAACCCTTCTTTCCTCCTTCAAGCTTTTTTAGTTACGTACAAAAACTAATTTTTATTCTCCTATCTACATCATTACATAACAGGAGAGAACTAACTAGACAATTAGAAAATCCTGGATAAGCCAAAATACTCTGTTTCAGAAAATTCAAATAAATCTCATACTCAAGGAAGGAACACTAACGATTGGTGCTTCCACAGAATGCTGGGCGGGGTTATCCATCCACTCTAACCCAGAAACTGTGATAACAATCTTCTGGTAATTTTCCTTCACTACAAAATGTCCGTGGTACTTTTAACCGCAAATGGGAAGGAAGGAAGAGTATTTCTGAGGCTCTTCTGCAGTCACCAAATTCAAATCCCATAACCTGATACATTTGAGAATATCAGCCAAAATCACACACCCCTCCCAAAAACACTAGTACAGTACAGTAGAAGGGAAAGACCACAGTTCTCTAGATTGAAAATGATTCTTCAAAGGGGCAGGGGAATTTACTGGCCAGTAAAAAATTTCTAAGCAGGGAGAAATTTGTAATACTAAAGATCAATTGCTTATCTTCAAGAGTACAAACATGTCTGTGTGGGTTCGTTTTTTTTTTTTCCTCAAAGAGTGGGACAGCACTATGCGCATTTTTTTTTTCTTTTTTGGCTACTGGGAATTTAACCCACGACCTTCACACTGAACTACATCCTCAGCCCTTTTAAAATTCTGCCACAGGATCTTGGTAAATTGCCCAGGCTGGGACACTCCCGCCTCAGCCTCCCAGACTGAGATTACAGGCGTGCACCGGGCATCACCACGCCCTATACATTTCTTCACTAGACAGCAGATAATCCTAAATAGAATCCCAAAATACAAAGCAGCGTAACTCACAGCGTGACAAATAGAAGGCTCTTAGGGCGGCCTCCTCCGAAGTCGGCCTGGCTCCAAACCCAAGCCAGGAGGGATCAGGAAGCTCGTTGGTGGCCAGAAGGGACCAGAAACCGCTTAAGGACATGAGGAGGGAAAATGGCCCACCCTCCGGCCTCCCCTTCGCTCGGGGAGCGCCTACTAGCATACCCGAAAGTAACCACCATCTGCCTTCCCGGAGACCTCCCCAGAGCCGGCGTCAGCGCCGAGCGGGCGGGGCGCGCTCACCTTCCACCACGCCACACAGGAACCTCCGGGTTCCTCCAGCAGCCCCGGCCGCCGTCGCTCCCCCAGCCACGGCGGGGTGGTCATCTCCTGGGCCCGGCGCCGCAGGCGGCTCCAACGCCGCCCCCGCGGACGCGGTGGAGCTGGAGCTGAGGTCTGCATCCCGCTCCTCCAGCGCCGCTTGGCCTTCCTTCTGCACCATCCTCCTGCCGCCGGCCGCCGCCACCTCTGCGGCCCCCTAGGCCTGCGTCGCGGGGAAGAGGACCTCGGCCCGGCGCCCCTCCCCCCCGCAGGGCGCGAGTGCCCGGATGCGAAGGGCGGCGGCGAGCCTTTGTCAGCCGCGGCCTCAGTCCGGGCTAGGGCGTCAGGAGCCCGAGCGGAAAGCCAAACCCCGGTCTCTCGTTCCTGGAAGCCGACGTCAAGGCCCCTTCTCTCGCACCCTACGTTTGCTGTCCTCCCCGTGACGGTAATCCCCTTGCCGCACGCCCGAACCTACGGATCTCCTCTTCGCCGCCTCCACCGCCCGCTTCCTGTTTATCCGCACTGCGCCTGCGCCCCAGACCGGCTCAGACCGGTCCCTCGGCCCGCGCACCTCCTCCTCGGGCCGGTCCAGTGCGCCTGCCCTGGCGGGGGTAAATGGAATGGAGCGGACGTGAAAAACGCGGAGAAAGAAGGTAGTGGACGGTACCAATTAGATCTTACCCCCTCCGATAGAGCGCAGCACCCTGGGACAGACCGCTACCCTCCCGAAGCAGAGCGGGTAGGAGGGTGAAGCCCGTGCGGGCCGCCGGGAGAAGCGGGAGGGTGCGGAGGTGTTTACTCTGTCGCAGCGCAGGCGCGGAAACGGGACCTCTCGTTTTAAAGAGGTAGGAAGGAACTGACCTACTTTGTGTGGAGAGTCTTGGTGTAGTTTGGCTCATTACATCTCCCGGACCCAGCCTCGGTTCTAGGCGGACGCTGTTCCAACAAACTCAGCTAACCTCTCTGCTTTAAATCATTTTCCCATACTTCCTCTGGGGCTAATCCCGTTTAAAAATTCACCTATTCGTTCTTTCGTTCAGTAGACTTCTCTTGAGCTGGCCTCTTCCTGGACCCTGGCGTAACTATGAGATCACAATATGGTGGGCAGAGATACACAGGCACACAGAAAATTAAACTGATTAATTTACTGTGGTACTGGGCAAATGAGATAAGCCAAACTACAGCAAGAATTTCTCCTGAGCTACATCCCCACCCCTTTTTAATTTTTTTATTTGGGATAGGGTCGCTCAGTTGACCAGGCTGGGTTCAAATTTGTGATCCTCCTGCCTTGGTCTCCCAGAATGCTCCCAGAATGTGCCCTCACCGCACTTGGCTACACGCAGAATTCTTGCGTGGTTACCCAAGTGTTTCTGGAGGTCAGAGGCGATAATAACTCTTGTTTTGAGGAAAGGTCCTGGGCATTGCTTCACTTCTGGGCTGGATCATAAAAATGAGTAGTAGTTAACCAGACTGAGCTAGACAGTCCAGACTAGCGGAACAACAGAGTTCGAAAGTAGGAAGAGGTGAAGGGTGTGGCTTGTTTGGGAATGGGGAGTGTGCGGTGTGTAGGAAGGTTTGAGATTCTTTGAGCCTCTGCGTAAATATCCTTTCCTCAGGCATTCTTGAGCCCTAGAACGTCCCACACACACACCAGTTCAGTCCCCTGCTGTAAGTTCTGGGAGCTTCTGCAGTCCTGTCACAACGCACTTGACAGTTACGGTGCTTGAGAGATCTGTCTCAATTTGTGACAAATAAACAGCTCACTTTTGTACTGCAGTGTGCTATTTAACTAGGTATTTGATTCTAGCAGTAGCCCATCTTGTAGCTCGAGGGACTCTTACAGTCCTTTTAGTCCTGGATTGTTTCTATGGGGATTAGGAGCAAGAATTTTCTTTCTTTATGCTGTTCTTTCTAATATGGAACACTTCATAAATTTGCACATCATTAAAGCACAGGGCCATGCTAATCGTCTCTGTATGGCTCCAGTTTTACTATGGGTGCTGCTGAAGCAAGCATTTTTTTGTGGGACTTGCTGAGATGATAGAGGCCATAAGCAGTTTTAGTGGATATTGTGGTCCCAGGAGACCTGGAGGCTCTCATTCTAGACGATGCCAGCCCCTAGTCTTCTAACACTTCTCTTTGCTTCACCCATCACAGTATGTCAACTGCTAACAAGTCAGCAGCCACAATTTCATCTACTCTCCATTGTCCAGGCTTGGGTCTGTGATCCAGGTAATATCAACCCTTCAGTATCTCTACTTCTCAAACATGAAGGGTGTTTTCTGTTTTGTTTTGTTTTGTTTTGAGACAGAGTCTCACTCTGTATTTCAGGTACGCACCACCATGCCCAGCTTTGTGAGGAGTGGTTTTTGCCATCAGTTGCTATACATTCTCTTTCCATACATCACCTCTACCCCTACCCCTTTCCTACACACACACAACCTACCTATAACAGGAACCACTGCTGGGTAGGCCCAGGATAAATATTCAGAATTTACAGTTTTCATTGGAGAACAGACAATAACAAATTCAATACTTACACACCAATGCACAGTTTCTAAGTGCTATAAGGGGAAAAAGCTAATGATGTGATGACTAGTAATTGCAACAGGAGGGACTACTTCAGATGATCAAATATAAGTAGTAATCCGGGTGAGTGATGATAGTGGCTTGGACTAGGAAGAGCACTGCTGTGGAATTGGTGACTGAGTAAACAGATGGAGAGAGAGCAAGGAAGACAGAGAAATGAAGACTTAAATTTTGAAGGGCTGGGAATATAGTTCAATGGCAGAGTAGTTGCCTAGCATGCAGACAGTTTCCATCCCCAGCACTGAAAAAAGAAAAAAGGTTTCATTGTTGTTTTAAATCTGAGCAAGAGCCGAGTGTGGTGGTGCACACCTGTAATCCCAGCATTCTAGAGGCTGAGGAAGGAGAGTTCCAGGCCCCCCGGGGCTATATAATGAGTTCAAGGTGAGCCAAAAAAAAAAAAAAGGTAGATGTTGGTGTTACTGAGAATGGAGAAGACAGGAAAGGCATGAATGTAAGCTCCATTCTGAACATATTAAATTGGACCATTGCATATTTACGTGAAAGTGTCAAATAGGCATTTGTTTATATAGGTGTTGGTGCTCAGAGGAACATTCTGAGGATACACCCAGGAAGGAGCCTTAGATGGTATAGAAAGCCATGGGATTGCCTGGCATGGTAGTATATGACTGTAATCCCTGTGGAAGGTTGAGGCAGGAGGATTTCAAGTTTGAGCCCAGCCTGAGCAATTTAGAGATTTAGTGAGATCCTCTCTCTCAAAAAAAAAAAAAAAAAGAAGAAGAAGAAAAAGAAAAGAAAAGTGCTGGGGATGTATTCAGTGTGAAGGCCCTGGGTTCAATCCCAGGAGGCCATGGGATTGCATGTAATTTGGAGAAAAGACCCTAGTATGAGCTTTGGTGCCCAAGAGTTAGAATTCAAGTTGATAAGGAGTCCAAAAGGGAGGCCTAGAGAGTTACCTACAAAGGTAGGAAGGAAATAGTAGAGTAGGAAATACTGGAAGGCAAAAAAGGAGAGTGCTTTGAGGTGGAGCAGCTGTAGCATAGTCAGAATCAGACTAATGGCCTAGACAAAATGATGTAGATGTGAGCCTGCTGGCTTTCCTGGACCCCTCTGTGTGCCATGTCTCTGGTTATTTCTACCTCACGAGTGATCCTTAGCCTAACTTCAACTTTCCTTTTATTTGAATATACTCTAAAATGTGAGTCATCTCCAAATCTGATCCAGTTATATCCACTTACTCATTGCGCTTATTCATCCAATAATGCAGTCTTTTATTGAATGCCTATTACATGCCAGGCCCCCAGGAATAGGATAGTGAGGATGAAGAGGAAAACCCAAGACACCCCTTTAACTGAAGCCAGGAGCTTTATTCTGTTTCTGTACATATGGGAATTTGTATTCCATCAAAACTACAAATTCCTTTGCAGATGTAACATGTTTCTGTAAGTTCCCTCTTGGATGTAAAATGTTTTGTTTGGTGTCCTACTTCTGTAAGATCAGCTTGTCCAAAGGTCACCTTGGGGCTGTAAGGGCTGACAAATGTTCAGATGAAATGTAACTTGTTATGTTCTTGTAAGTTTGGTAGGCATGGGGGAGAAGAACCCCTGCCATATAATTATCCAGGAACTCCCCTACTGTGTAACTTTCCCTAGCAACTCCAGCGTTATGCAAATACCTGTAATCTGTGAACCACTTAGCAGCTGCCAGCAGTGCAGCCACTTGTAACAGACTTTGTAAAAAGGAGAAGCTGCTCCAATCTTGGGGCCTCAGATTTTTGGGCCAATATCCAGTGTGGGGACACGGGCTTCATAAATTGAGTTCTCGAACTCTCTGAATGCGGCACTTGGTTTCTCCATGGTCTGATTGCTGCAACACTTTTGCTGCAACAAGTAAGAAACCTAGCCCAAGTATTTAAGGAGCACTAAGGAACTCACAGTGTATTAAAAAGAAGCAAATAATTACCCAAATAAATATACAGTCACAAATTGAGAGCACCATGAGAGCCTGTTGTACAATCCCTTCTTAGCTAACCCATGGCACGTACAGCATCCATCCTTCACACACCCACATCTTCACAGTTCCCCAGGGCCACTTTTGACAGAGACTTGGGGGAACTGGTTCTTGGTTTGGTCGTGCACAAACTCTCCTGGTGATCTCGAGCAAGTTCTTTGGCTACTCTCTGAACCTGTTTCCACTTGTTACGGATTAGATTTAAAATGTTCCCCAAACCTGGTATGGTGCTGTAATCCCAGCACTCAGGAGGCTGAGACAGGATCTCCATGAGTTCAAAGCTAGCCTGGACTACATAGTGAGTTTAAGGCCAGTCTGAACTACATAATGAGACTGTTTTGAGAAGAACTATCAAAATAAAATATCTCCCCAAAGCTACATGTGTTTGGAAGGTGACTGGATAATTGGGACACTATAGTCATCAGTGGCTTAGCCCACTGATAGGTTCATAGCTGGCTTGCTGTTAGGAGGTGGGGCCTGGCCTGAAGAGGTGTGGCACTGGGGGCCTGACCCAAAAGGGTGTATTCTTTCTTTGCTTCCTGGCTGCCATGGAATGAGCAGTTGTCCTCTGCCCTTGCCCTTCCACCATCCCCTTTCTGTCATGGAACCCGCACTGACTGAAAATGTGAGCCAAAATAAACCTCTCTTCCTTTAAATTGTGATCATCTTGGGTATTTTGAGAGTTGGGTATCTTTTCCCAGAGACAATAAAGTGACTAAGACACCTCTTCATAAAAGGGAACACCAAGAGGTAGACTGGATAACAGCTGGGTTTTTTTTAAACATTTATTATATATATTTGTCACCAAAATATCACAAAGAGGTCACAAAAAAGTAGGCTTTAGTTCTATAGATCTATGAAAACACATTTTAATCTTATCTGAAATTTACAATACTTGTTTAAAGTTAAAACAGTTAAAAACCTGAAACTAGTAAAAAACAATTGTAAATAATTCAGACTTTAGAAACGTGTGAAATGAAAGGCCATACATTTTATTTGGGGAATTGAACCCAGGGCCTTTGCACTGAGCTACATCCCCAACCCTTTTTTAATTTTTTTTTTTTTTTTGGTGCTGGGGATCAAACTCATGGCCTCATGCTTGCCAGGCAAGTGCTCTACCACTGAGCTAGATCCCCAATCCTCTTTTTTAAATTTTTGAGACAGGGTCTTTCTAAATTGCTCAGGCTGGCCTCAAACTTGTGATCCTCCTGCCTCAACCTCCTGACTAGCTGGGATTTCAGGCATACATCACTGCACCACCCAGCTGTAAATTTGAAATTCTTGATTTGTTTTTAAGAATGCCAGGAGACAGCTTGCTTGGCATAGTCTTTAGAAATATCAACATCCTGTCTGTGGCGGACTGATATGGTCAGCATGAGCAGGAATGCCCAGCTGAAATGAGTTGGTGTGGTTTTGAGCATAGACGATCCACCTGAGGGTTGTTGCTGACACAACATAAAGGAGAATAGGAGCAGAAGATCGTTGCCAGCTGTTTCCTAGGAGCAGCTGTATGTGCTCAATGAACTCAGCTGTTCTTATCACAGGAGGAGCTTGGGGCTTGCTGTCCTTGAGGATGGCTGCTGTTGCTTCGGGGGGCTTGCTGTCCTTGAGGATGGCTGCTGTTGCTTCGGGGGTGCTCTGGTCTTCATCTCTGCTGTGAGCATTGTATCCTGGTTCCAGTAGATTTCTTCAGCCATCATCTGCAGACATGGATGTACATGGAACATTGCCGTGGGCTCCCAGCCCTTGATTGGATCTTTTGGGTCTCCAGTGCATAGACAGACATTCAGCATTCTTCCTGCATCTGGCTTATGAGTAAATGTTGTAACTTGTAAATGTCCTGTATTAAATCTGCTTTCATGCAAACCACTGGCTCTAGAAAGATAACTAATACACTGTCCTTCCTTCTCTTCTCTCAGGTTATGGGAAGATTTTTGTGGGGGCCTGTGTTTAGGTGGGTTTTGAACCATTCTAGAGCCTGAGATTGTTCTCCTGCTAAAACTCAAAATGACAGGCAATTTCTTAGGTATCTAAAAGGCTGCAGGCACATGAGTTAGGGGTTGCACAGTATTTGTGGTGTGGAGGAACAAAAAAGAGACAGCAGCCAGTGCATAGCCATTGTGTTTTATTGGATCTGGTGCGTTTCTTATTTTACAAAATATAGAGAAGAGCCAAAAATGCTAAGCAATCAACAGTGTCTCATTCAACAGGGGTTCCCTGGGGACCTGTCCCCTCATTCCAGCTGAATGAACAAGCAAGTATTTTAAGGGGTAGCAGCCTGGCAGGGGTGCTGATGAGGTGGGAACTGGGTCTCACGGTCCCCGCCCTCTTGGTGTGCCCTGGGGGGCATCTCTGGGTAGACTGAGTAGAGGAAGAACAGATCCTAAAGAACTGAGGGGGCTGTGTGTGGGACAGGGTATAGCCTTGGTTGATCAAAGATTGTAACAAATGCCCTCAAACTGGATTTACATACTATGCCTGCCTGCCTCCTTCCCTCTCCTAAAGCATCCACTGGGAGGGCTGATAGGATTCAAGTTCAGGAACATCCTGATACACTCTATGCCTCCAAGTTTAGAGGACATGGCAAATGAAAACTCAAGTCATAGTCATCAAAACAGGTGATGAGCAGGGAAAGTAGGCTGAAACTGGCAGCCATCAGCCAGGACATCTCCCACCCACATACCCCTGCCACGGCCACCTCCATACAAAGGAGGGAAGGGAAGAAATTTGAGGTGTAAGCCAGACAGCTGGATCCCAGGCTCTCCTAGGATACTGAGAAGGGTATGGGAAATTTCTGGGACATTTTTAAGGAGATGAGGCCTCAGCTGGGGATTTAGCTCAGTGGTTAAAGTGCTTACCTACCAAGCACAAGGCCCCGAGTTTGATCCCCAGCACAAAAAAAAAAGGCGGGGGGGCCTGGGGTAGCATACTGTGGAACTTGGGAGCTATAATCCAGCTTGGATGAGCTTTCACTATCTGCCCAGGCCTCTGTGTTCAAGACTCAAGCCAACTTGTAGCACTTAATCACTGGCTCAGGCCCAAGATTCCTCTCTCTGCATTCCTGTCCCCCTCACACAGGCTGGTCTGAAAGGTTAGCCAGGACAGAGGCTCACTCTGAGAAGAGAATCTTAGGGGAAATACTTATGAGAGCAGGGATAGGGGAAGCACCATAGCAGGAGACATTCCATCTGGTGTCAGGGTTTCTAGAGTGGGGGTGGGAGGTGGGCAACCATTCAATTCTCACCACAGGGGCACCCTCCACCTTGGGTGTCAGGCAACAAGGGGGTGAGGGCTACTGGGAGTTGGGCACACCCACCAGATGCACTTTGCCCACTCTCTGGCCCCTTCAGCTCCAGGGATGTGGATACTGAAGCCCAGCCTCTTGGATCCCTACAGCCCCAAAGATAGGGCTAGGATGAGGACAGACCTGGGAAGAGAAGGGTGAGGTCTGCCTGGGTTAGGGATAGAGCATGGTCCCCCAAGACACACTGACCCCCCTTTTCCTGGTAGGCTAGATGACGTTGTCAAAGAGCTGCATGGACCGCATGATGTTCTCGTCCTGTGGCCATCATTTAAGGGAGGCAAATTGGAAAGCAAGGGAAAAAAAGCTTATCAGAGGCAGGGAGGACATTGAATCAGAAATGCAGACATTCAGAGGCAGGAAGAAGACACCCAGAGAGTCTGTGTTCTCCTGGTCATGACAGAACAGGACGGAGGTGGGGTGAGTTAGGGAAGAGGTCCTTTGCTGAAAGGAGCCTTTTCCTGCATCACTGATTCAGGCCTTGGGTCCAGACCAAGGAAATGTGGAGGGCAGGGCCTGTACCTTTTGACAAGACTCAATGAATTCCTCGATGGTCACCACACCATCCTTGTTTCTGTCCATCTTCTGCAAGGAATAGCAGGAGAGAGGCAGACAGAACTCAGGTAAGTTCTTTGTTGGTTCCTGGCCTCCTTCCCTTCACTCCAGTGCCCTCCAGCCTACCCCATGCCAGGCACCTGGAAGAAGCTCTCCACATGTTCCCTTGGGGCCTCTTCCCGGAGTGCAGGGTATGTGTATTTGCCCATCATATCATAGATGGACTTCACGATGTCAAGCATTTCCTGTTAGGCCAAGAGAGAAGATCCTTCCTCAGAGCCTCTAGCCTCCAAAGCAGGAGGCCTAGAGCAGACCCCACCCCTTGCGGTTGTCAGCTGGCCTTTTGCATCACCCCCGCCCCATAGCACCCCAGCTCTTCAGCTGCCCTGCACCTCCTTGGTGATACAGCCATCCTTGTTGAGGTCGTACAGGTTGAAGGCCCAATTCAGCCTGTCATCTGTTGTTCCCCGAAGAATCACTGACAAACCAGCCACAAAGTCCTGGGAAGGAAATAGCAGGGAACTGTGTCTTCACATACCCATCACCCAGCCCTTTCTTTGGGTTTGGCCTGGAGCAACCAGGAAATAGGGTTCCCTAGCCCACCTCCCCCAGCTCACCTCAAAACTGACCGAGCCATCATGGTTGGTGTCAAAGGCATTGAAGAGAAAGGTGGCATAGGTGCTAGAGTCTGCAGGGATGTGAGGAAGAAGGCTTGGTTTCCAGACAGGGACAGGATCCCTCATCACCTCCATATTCCCAGCCCTCCAGAACTCTCTCCTTCACTCAGCCTAGAGAGGGATAGCTGCTCACCTCCTTGAGGAAAGAACTGGGAGTAAATCTGCTTGAAGTTCTCCTCATTTACGATTCCACTGGGACACTCCTGAGAGGGCAGGATCAGACTGAGGGCAGAGACAAAGCTGCCCTTCCCCCACCCTCCAAAGCCACGGCCTCCCAGAGAAAGGGAAAACCTTCATGCCTGCAGAGGACTCACCTTGCAGCAGGTTAGACGTCTTCCCCAGTAAGACCAGAAGCTAACCAGCCAGTCTACAGGCCCCACCTGTTCTGCACCCATTTTCCCCATCCTCCAGCTAGAGGTTGTCTTCAGCTCCTCCCTCCAGCCTCACTCCTCCAAGTATCTAGGGGAAGTCAAGGCCCGGCCTGGCCTCCCCACTCCAACCCTTGTCCAGTTTGGCAGCCATGTCCACTCACGTTCTTGAAGCCCCGGTACAGGACCTGCAACTCCTTTCGCGTAAACTTGGTTTGTTCCTGCAGCTGCTCCAGACCCTCGGGCCGGTGACACACGGTGGACAGTTCAAACTCATCCTCCACGCTGTCTGCGGGGAGCCGTGGGGGACAGCCGCACCTCAGGCCTGGCCCCTGTGACCACTCTTCACAATCATGAACCCCTTCACCCTCCTCCCTGTCCCAGCTCCGATGACATCGAGGCAAGGAGAGAAGACAGTGGTCAGCTTCCAGGTCTATCAGCCAGCTGAGGCAAGGCCTGACCCCAGAGCCAGGTATCCGCCTCAGCGCTCACCCCTGGGCCTTGATTCCTGCTTGGAAGGGGAGGGTCCCTGCAGCATCTTGTCCCCCAAAGGGAGGAGTGGGACAAGGTCGGGAGCAGTGGCTGAGTATTGGAGCTCTGGAGGATCTGCCAAGCTCTAGCCGGGCCGGCCCGCCCTGCCCCTCCCCCAGCCAAGCCTCGCCCACCCTAGCCATGCCTAAGCCATGCCCCACCCAACCCAGCCACCTGGCTCCACCCCCGGCCCCAGCGACCAAGGGCAGCCCCAGGCAGTGCCCCGCCCCGCTCCCGCCCCACCAGGAGAGTAAGTCACCTGGGTCCAGCGGGCGGGGTCTGTGGGGGCGGAGGGAGGCTGGGGCGGCTAATGCTGAAGGGAGCGAACTGTCACTGAGAGAGCTGAGGACTGGGCCACCTGCAGATACCTCGCCCCGCACACTCACAGCGAGTCGCACACACGCACACACTCATGCCCCTTCTTCAGAGCCTACCTCCGCGTGGGACCCATCCGATTTATACACAACGGCGTGCTTAAATCACTAGCTACAAGATGGGCCTTTTTAGCTTGCAAAATTCACTATGATCCCATGCTGTGGGCAAGGCTCAACTGAGGAAACAGAGACTTAGGGACAAAGTGAGGTCACTCCACTTGAGGCCACGCAGGTGGGGACAAAGCTGGGACTGAAAACTCTAGTATCCTGGCGTCGGAGGAAGGCAGGCTACGTTCACCCTCTACACCTGCAATCACCTGCCTATTGGGACACTGGCAACATATATCTTGAGGCCCAATACAAAGGTCGAGGCAGGCAGCTACACAATCGCAGACAGTAACCCAGCTAAGCCACACACACACCCTCAACAACTGCTTGCCTCACCCCACACACTGGCTGCACCCACATAGCCCCGGGCTCTGCCCTGCCGCACTGACCAGGCCTGAATGATCAGGTCCTGCTGGGTTCCACAGATGAAGGAAGCCCACAGGCACTTGAGTGCACACACATCTGAGCACAACAGTTGTGCCCCTCACATCCATACCCAGTCAACTCCCACCCCAGCCTAGTCACACTGGTCACGCCTGCACACACACTGCTGGCCCGGAAGCACAGGAGAGGCACTTGCTTTCACTGACTGAGGGCAGCACTTGGGGCCCGCAGCACGGCAGCAGCTTGAGGAAGCGCTGCTTCAGCGCTTTTTTAGTGGGCCCTGGAGGGTGGCCTGGGAAGAGAGAAGACCCCAGGAGGGCACATTAACTTCCCTGAACCCTGGTTCCCTCATTCCCTGTCCCCTCCCACCAGTCATGGAACAACCCCAGCTGGGGCAAGGGTAAAAGAGGAAAGGGGATGGGCAGCTGGGGTAGGGAGGGGGCCTGCTGGATCTAAAGACCTGGAAAGGCCAGAGGCAGGGGTCTAAATAGTAGCCTCAGGGCTTATTTGTTCACTCAGTACCCTCTCAGGGTGATTTCCAACCTAAGGACTGCCTGGGTAGAAATATTTCTCACACACACAGTGACACGCATGTGTGGTGACATGTAGAACACCCCCCCAAACAGGGACACGTATGTGTAGTGACACAGAGAACATCCCCCCCAACACAGAACACCCTCCCAGACACACACTGATATGTATAATGACATGAAGAATGATAAATCACAGCTAGGCACCAGGAACAGCTTGATACCCTATAGCTCATACCTGATGGCCTAATACACTCCAGCATATAAACACACACACACATATTTTACCTACTACTCCTTAACATAAACATATGAATGTGACACATGTAGATATCCATATAACAGGCCATATCACAACATAATCAAACTCCACAAGAACTCACAATGGCCCTGGGACATCTTTACACTGTGTTAACTCAGGGCATAACAGTGGGAATAAAAAATACCATCACATGCTTTTCTACTGTACTTTTTCTACTGTTCTACTGTAAATTTGTACTTTAGCATTATAGTAGCTGGCTGAGCCTCTCAGTAGCTGCGCCTGGGGGATACAGGAAGCAATCTTTGTGTTTACCCACTTGGTAAGATAAAAATATGTTTATTATGACACCTCACAAGCTGAACTGGAAGCATTAATAGGTTTGCTGTTCTTTACCCCAGCTTTATATTGCTAAAATTGCAGGAATGTAAAAGACTTATGAGTGTGGGCTACAGATTTGTAGGATAATAATGATACTGAGGAGATTCGGTTTCCTTCAAAATTGCCTGAGGTCTAATGACTAAATCACCCACCAAGAAAGAAAAAGAACTGATAATCTGGCTACTATCTGCTCTTGTTTGAACAATTTGTGGGTAATTGTGGAGAAAGTCACACACCATCTGAATACCTGACTACTGATGAACACCTAGCAGCATTCCGTGGCTGCTGCAGCTTTAGCCTGTATATGCCCAAAACACCTTCAAAATATGGCAGAAAAACTTATGCCCTTATATACACAAAAACATTATGTGTTCAATTTAGAAGTTTATCCTGGAACTCAGCCACCGCAGCCCCTCATTCATATAGTAATAAAATGAATGATGCTGTGAAGACTTTTTGCTCCCAATCTCCCAAGCTAATTGGAATGTGACATTTGACAACTGGTTTGCCAGTTTCCAATTGATGTTATATTTCCTAACAGAGCACAAGTTGGTCAGCACAGGAAATGTACACAAGAACAAAGCTGAAATTCAAAATGAAATGTTTGCAATTTCAAAAAAGACAAAACAGAAAATTGTATAGTACAATCTTTGTATTACAGAAATATATAACGTTGACCCCATATATGGCAAAGAAAAACAAACTGGTACTGTTGATGTGAACATGTCAACATTGCACCATGATGGAAATATGGACAGGGAAACCTCCACGAAACTGAAGCCTGAGATGGTAACTTTCTATAACAAAACCAAAAGCAGGATCGATGTCGTTGATGAACTATGCAGTGACTATGATGTCACTCGAAACACAAAGCGTTTACCAATAGTTGTGTTTTACTTGATCCCAAACGTGTGGGATAAATAGTTCGATAGTTTACAAAGAAAACAACAAGTGCACAAGAAAACTACACAAAAAAATTGTGGAGCACACTGTTGAGCTGACAGGTGAAGAGGCAGGCCCAGCATCACAAAGACCCACTATGACAATAGGAAAAACAAAAAAGTATCAACTGTGCCCTACAGACAAGGACAGGAAAATGAAACCTACATGCTGTCAGTGTAAGTAAGATGTGTACATGGAATGTGCAGTTGTCATGTGTGAAGACTGCCTTGGGGGTAATAGTTGAAGTAAAGATTATTGCTGCAGTCGATTTTTGTTTGTATTTACATTGTAGTTCACATAGGAATTCATTTCTGGTATTATCTTTAGGATTTTGTAAGCAAGTATATAGCTGATGTGAAAGTGTTGATGTCTATTCTAAGCACTCATTACATATTTGATATTTTATTTTATTGATATCTTATTTTCCTGATAAGTCCACATTGTACAATATAGTAGAAAGCTCCTGACAAGAGAAGAAGACAAGAGAGGTGACAAGAATGGCCTAGTGGGCTGGGGATTTGGCTCAGTGATTAGAGTGCTTGCCTAGCAAGCACAAGGCCCTGAGTTCTATCCCCGGCACCCAAAAAGAAAGAAGAAAAAAAGAACAACCTAGAACACAGGAAAGTAAGCACATGTGCTATCAGTGTAGGTGATACATGTGCATGGAAAATGCAGTTGCCACATGTGAAAAGTGTCTGGGGAGTGACAACTGAAGCAAGGATTAGTTCTGCGGATTAGTTTTGTGTGTATTTTCATTGTAGTTCACACAGGAATTCATTTCTGATGTTATCTTTTAGGTTCTGTAAGCAAGTACACAACTGATGTGAAAGTGTTGATGTTTATCCCAAACGTACAACAAATACAAACAATTTAGTACTTTATTTTACTGATATTTTATGTTCCTGTTAGTACACATGGTATAATATAACAAGAACCTCCTGACAAAACAACAAGACTAGGGAGATGTCAACTCTGTCCTAGAAAAAGGCCAGGAAAGCAAAACACATGTGCTGTCAGTGTAAGTGATATGTATGTATGGAACATGCTGTTGTCACAGGCAAGGATGGCATTAGCTGTGATAGCTGAAGTAAAGATTATTTTTGTTGTAGAGTTCTATTGGTATTTTCATTGTAGTTCATATAGAATTTATTTGTTATTTTTTAGATTTTGTACACCAAAAAGCAGTCGATGTTGAAAATTTTGAAGCTGTCATACACTCAAATATAAAAAATTCAATACTTTATTTTTTTATATTTTTTCCTGTTAAGTACTCATAGTTTAATATAATAAAACTCACAAAATTAAAATTCATAATTCACCACCTGAAATACTATAATATATATATATATATAAATGAGAGAGGGTATTATATACCCATGATTATGCACCAATTAGGATTATGCCCTGAGCACCATGATAGCTGGGTGTGATGCACATGCCTATAATCCCAGACTCAGAAGGTTGAGGCAGGAGGATCACTGCAAGGTCAAGGCCAGCCTGGACTACACTAGTTCAAGGCCAGCCTGAACTACAAAGTGAGACCCTGTCTCAAAAAACCAAAACAGGGGATGGGGATTTAGCTCAAGTGGTAGAGCACTTGCCTAGCAAGCACAAGGCCCTGAGTTCAATCCCCAGCACACCCCTCCAAAAAAACCCCAAACAAACAAAAAACCCCACCATGATACACATCAAGGTTACTATGACATAGTCCATATCATATTGTGAGCTAGGTCCCCAAGGAACCCAGACCTAAACTTGTTCTCACCCACACAGGCTTCATCCATACTCTGCATGTGGGATGTGGAGCCTTTTCCAAATCTTTTCCGGCATGGCTTGCTCTTTCTTTTTTTTTGAGACAGGATCTCACTATGTAGTTTAGGCTGGCCTTGAGCTCACTATATGGCCCATGCTGGCCTCAAACTCATGGTAATCCTGCCTCAGCCTCCCAAGTGCTGGGATTACAGGCATGCATCACCGTACCCATCTCCAGCATGGCTTGCTCTTTGAAGGCAAAATGAGAGTAGGCTTTGAGGCAATAACAGACCTTGGAGATGAATATTTTGGTGTATTGTGGGGATATCTAAAACCCACTGATCATGGCTCCTCTTCCATCTTCTCTTCCTTGTTTTTGTGTGTGTCGTACAGCTCTGATTATACCCCAGGGATCCTCAGCATAGGGGTGTGTGCGTGTGCGCACATGCACATGCGTGTGCATATGTATACATATGTTTCCCAGCTGCATGCACTTCCAGATTCCTGGGCCAGAGCCCGCTAGGCCTGATACACTGATTAAAGTTGACTTCAGACCATTCCTGGAGGGACCTAACTTCCTTTAGTTATATTACTCCCACATTCAGCCCCAACCCACTTTGCCCTCCCAAGCCAGGAACGAACCCTTCACCTGGCCTTGCTCCCAGGCAGTAACTGCCTGAAGTTACTGCCTCCTCTCCTCCTTTCCACCCAACTTCACCCAGGAGCTGTGGAGAGTTGGTAGGGAGGTGGTGGGCCAGGCAGGGGATCGATGGTGGCCTGGCCCCCGGCCCAGGGCTCCATTAGCCAGGACTCTGGTTTCCCGAGGCCGGATTACTCCTGGAGCCTCTGAGAGCATATGTAGTCACCAGACTGACGGGTGGCTCTTCCACTTCCCCTTCCCCCTAGGTCCTCTGCCTGCTCCCCAGCTTGGTCTTCTCTAGATCCTGTAGGCGTGGAAATAGAAAGGACCTGCCTTCAGACTACAGAATTTTCCCAGATGGGTCCTCTTTCCACCAAATAGTCTGCAGGAGAGGGCAAACTAGTGCTAGCTGACTTCGTCTTTCCCAGGGCGGATGAGAAAAAGCTCAGCCCAGCCTTCCCAGTTTATCTGCATCTGACTCCTGGTTCCTCACAACTACAGCGGAGGATGGAGGATGCTCTTCTTGAACCTCAGAACAGACAATTCATGGATCTTCTTCCTCTTGCCCAGTGTCCTTCGTATCCTTCAAGTTCTGCCAGTCTATCCCACAGTCTGCCTCCAATCCCCATGGCTCTTGCCTGCCTTGCCCGCCCCTGGTACAACTGGGAAATGGCCATTCCATGGAGCTGCACAGTTCTTGGGAAGAGCAGGGGAGGTCAAACTCTGGATGGAGGCAGAAGCATTCGCCTCTCTACCTCCAATATTACTCCCTCTATCGACTTTGGGGTGGAATGGAAAATTAGCTTCCTACTCCAAGGCTGAAGCCCCAGAGACCATTCTGCCTTTGGATCCTGAGAGGAGCTTGGAGTGGCAGAGGGGCTTGGGAAGCAGAGCCCCTGATCTGATCCACTCCTTACTCCCTGGCCAGAGGTAAGCTACACATATATTCACAATGCTCCCATCCTGTCCCTCCAGAACCCACTCTCATCCCAAGTTCTGGACACAAAGCTGGTACTTGCTCAGGGAATTATGGGCATTGGCATGTGCTCAACCAGATACCCAAAAAAGCTCAGCTATACCCCCGTCACTTAAACACATCACACACATCACTTTGTCCTCTCTCACATACATGAATACAGTTGCACCCTGTGTCTTACAGCATTTGCATACACCCTATAAGCTATACCTACACACAAGTGTAGAGTCACCCATATCTTCAGAGTTGTTGCAGTACCCTGGCTCTAAAAAGGACTCCCTAGAAATCCGATATTATTTCAGGATCCTTGAAACCTCTCTCTACGCCAGATACCCCTTGCCCATCTCCAGACAACCCCACTACTCCCAGATTCCCCTCAACTCATCTCCACACCCCACCCTTTCCATGCTGCATCATGCACTGCCTCACTCGGATACCCTATCCCCCACTTTCTCTCCTCCCCTTCCCAGAATGACTCCTGGAGTTCCCCTCCTTGTCTCTCCCAGATGTCCTGTCCCTCAGGCTTTGCATCTAACTTCCCATAGCCCCCTATCTCATCAGTCATTTGCTTACTCCTGTGTGGCTACAACATGGTGCAATCCCTTCCCCAACACCAGCAGCTCAGCCATGCCCAGACAAGACACCTGGATTACCTTCCAAGGAGACAGGCTCAAAGAGGCCAAACTGCTCCAGGACCTTGACAAACAGAGCGAGGACCACAAGCACGGCAACCATTTCCAGTCCTTCCAGGTTCATGGCAGGCATGGGGCATGGCCCCCACTCACCAGAGGTGCAGATACTCTGGCTGCCAGCCTCACTCTACCTCACCCTCTGGCTCCCCAGCCACACAGGACCGCCCACCCCAGCCTCTCTGGCCACTGCCCTGGGTCTCCTCCCTCCCTGGCCTGCCTCTGCCCCACACGCCTCCCAGCCTCAGCCGCAGTCTCCTGGGGCCACCTCAGCCTTTGGACCGGCACCTCCTAGGGAACCTTCGTCTCAAAGGATGTGGGCTGGAGGAGGGCAGCAGTGACCTGCCTCTGTTCCTGAGCAGAACTTCCTCCAGACACCCTCTGGCCACTTTGTGCCACAAAGGAGGGGGAAGGGAGGAGCTGTGTTTAGGGGAGGGCATTGAAGGACAGGATGTGTGTATAGAAACTGATCTACACATAAGTAAGTAATGGATGTAGGGTCAGCATATGTTACAGGCACCTGGGTACATTCCTGCGTTATTCCTGAGTTTCTCAGTATGGGAATACATACGTCACCTCTTACAGTGTCTAGGTGTCTACAGGTGATTGTGCACTGGTCACAGAGGTGTGTGTTTTGTGTATGGCTGCCATGAGACGGAGGTGTCTATGAGGTGTGAGGTGAGGTATGTTTTAGTAGGGTTGTGGAATGTGGGTCTAAAGTTTGGCAGCCATGGATGTGCTGTATATCAACTGGGACCACAGGTCTCAGGTTGTGTAAGTATCAGCATGGAATCATAAGAGAGTATCGGCGTGGAGAAGGCAGTGACCTCTCCTGTCAGAAGGACACCACCAACATCGATCGTGGTTGCCATGGAGACCGTTGAGGTGGGAAGCACTCTCTTCCCACAGGCCACAGACAGTGAAACTGAGGCCCAAGGGAGGGAGGATTAGGTCCAATAGCCTGGACAGGAAAAAAATCCATTTATCCCCTTCATGACCCTTTGGAGAGGGGACTTATTACGGCTATCTTTGGGTTAGGGTTAAATCTAAGCCTCCAGAAGAGAGAGGACTCTCCTCTTCCCCTCCTCCTAGCTGGAACCTCTTCCAGGAAATGCCAAAGCCCAGCCCGCTCCTTGGGTACTCTTATTTCCTGGCAGCTTCCCTGCCTGGTGTATTCTCCAAGCCCCCTCCACATCTTCTGGCTCCTCACTGGTGGCCTATTTGTGGAGAGGGTGGGAGAGGCCTGCAGAGCTAGTGAGCCGCAAGACAAGGGCAGCAGTTAGTAGACCTGTGACTATCACTCCCGGCTGAGGGCGACTGAGCATGTGCTACTCACTAGATGGTGTGCTCTATCTATGCCTACAGATGTGGGCCTATTGAGCTTTTGCAAGCTTCCGCAGCCAGGGCTACTACCCCATCATTATAGGTGGTAAGGCTAAGTCAAGGACAGGTTAAGAAAATCTCCAAGGCTAGAGCCTCCATTTAAACCCACTCTGCCTGCACATACACTCTAAACAGTCTACAATCCACACACTGCTGCCTTTTTAGAAAGCTTGCTGCCAGGAGGCTCAGTTTAGGGGGACTACAGGATGAGCTCTTTTGGCTCCACGGGTGGGATGGGGACCTCTTTCCTAAGGCTGTAGCCAGGTGCCCTGACCTCAGTTTTGCATGGCCACCACTGGGGGTCAGGCGTCCTCACCACGCCTCCTCTCTTCCCAGCTCTCCCAGAAGCCAGGGGATGTGTGGGAAGAAAGGCCACCTGGGCTTGGCTCACCCCTCCTCCTGTAGGGGAGTTAATTCAGGATTTGTTTTGGTTTCTCATGCCTTAGAGGTTACCGATTTACAGGTGGAATCTGCAAATATCTCATGCCTGTCCAAATTCTATCCCTAGTATTTAATATCCTTCTTTTCCTTATTAACAGATCCCTTTGCTTCAGCCAGTTTGGCTGCTTCACTGTCCCTCAGCCATACTGAACTCAGTCCTGTCTCAGTGCCTTTGCACTTGCTACACTCTGCCTGTCTTCTGCTCTCCCTCTATCCTACAGTTCTTTTTTCCTTTAGAAGCAACTTAAATTCCCTCCCTTCAGAACCTATAGTCCTGTCTGCCAGTTGCCAGAGTTCCTACTGAATTCTGTGCTGAGCCCTCAAAACCCAGCACCTAACTCCATATTGTTAGTGGAACAGGAAACAGAGGCAGTGTAGCATGAGAGACAGTAGCACAGGCCAAAGTGCCGGATTCCTTGGGTTCAAATCCCACCTTTGCAATATCATTTCCCTCTCTGGTCAAAATGGTGGGGAGGCCTGCGTTGCAGCATGGGGCCAATGGTTAGATGGAACTTGGAGATGGTATTACAGTGCTGCAGGATGCAATAAGCTGGGGTTAAAGTGAGATGATATAATATACAGGGATGAAGATGTAAAGGAAGCCATAAGAAGGCTTCCCGACAAAATAAACAAAAACAAAAACAAAAAAAAGAAGAAGGCTTCCTGAGAAGCTTTATAATGACGGGATATTTCACATTGAGAGAGCACTGGAAAAAGAAAAAAAAAATTAAAAAAAAAAAAAAAAAAGAGAGAGCACTGGGCCTGACCACCAGGCATCCATTCCTGCCTAAAGAGCAGCAGACAAAATATGAGGAGGATAAATTCTACCTTGAACCATATCTCAAAGCAGTTATTCAGGAAAAAAAAAAAGAAAGAGAAGAAATAATCACATAGTTGAAACCTGTGGATGCAGCTATCTTCAAAGTATTTTTATGAACTTGGTTAAACCTGAAACATACAGTTTAAGAATTATTTAGTGCCGGGCATGGTGGTGCACACCTGTAATCCCAGCACTAGGGAGGCTGAGGCAAGAAGACTGCCATGAGTTTGAGACCAGTCTGGGGTACGATGTGAGACTCTGTCTTAAAAAAACGAAAAAACAAAAACAAAAGAATTATTTAGTTTGCAAATGTACTACTTTAAATAAATGTCTGTTGTAATAAAAAAAAATCCCAGCTTTACAACTTGCAATTAACTGGGTGATGAGTTCTTAACCTGCTTGTGCCTCAGTTTCCCACCTCATATGGTTGCTGGGGAGAATAAATTAATACACAGAATCCTGCTGGATAATGTCTGACAGAGTAAGTGCTGAATAAATATCACCATTATTAGTAACATAACACTCCTCCTTGCATTTCTATAGCTCTTGACAGTCTACAAAATGTTTCCACAAACATTATGATCTCAGTGGCTTCTCATGACAGCTCTGTGAGGTAACCATATCACTGATAAAGTACAAAAAAAAAGAATTAGGATGTGTTAGGTTCATGTACCAACTCCCCACAAGGAATGTAATCACTACGTACTGCAAGCACATACCAATAAAAATTAAATAAATATACAGGGAGAAATAAATCAATAAAGGAACTTGCTCAAGGTCACCACCCAAGAAAAGATAATGCAGAAATTTGAACTCAGATCTCTTTGAATCAGTCCTGTTTCCTCAACTAGGTTCCAAGCTCCTGGAGAGCAAAGATGTTAAAAAAAAAAATTGCACCTACACAAGCTGAGTGCCAAGTTAGTACCTGGGACAAAGGCAAAATGAACACAGCTCTAGCTCTCACCAGGCAGGGAGAGAGAGCCCCACCGAGAAAACCACAAGCCATCTATTCATTCAAAAGCAATTGTTGTATGCCTGGTACACGGTAGAAATGAGGTAGGATGGAAGAAATAAAGGTAGGCAGAAAGGCAAGAAGGAAGCTGGATATGGTGGCTCAAACCTGTGATCCCAGTACTCTGGGAAGCTGATGCAGGAGAATCACACGTTAGAAGCCAGCCTGGGAATGTAGGGGGAAAAAAATGAACCTATGCCTTTCTCCTGTAAAATGGGTCTTTTGTCTATAAATTGAGCCCATCCTTTTCTCACTTTACTACAGATTCACAAATTGCAGATTTCCAGCTCCAGACCATGAGGTGCCTTACCCCTTTAAGGGCCTCGCTCCTCTAGAGCCTGCGTTCCCTTCTGCGTGGGTACTTTCTGTCTTCCCCACCCCACCCCCCATCCCAATACACCCCTAGCTCTTTTTCTATTTTTTATTTTGAGATAGTGTCTTGCTAAGTCACTAAATTGCCCAGGCTGGAATGAAGGCAAAACAAATACAGTTCTCAAACTTCAATCCTCCTGGCTCAGCCTCCTGAATGCTAAGATTTTAAGTATGTGTCAGTATGCCCAGCTGAGAAGACAATTTTGAGCTGAATTTTTTGGGTACTGGGGATTGAACTCAGGGCATTTATAGTATACCTAGCCCATTTTCTGAGACAGGGTCTCAGCTAGATTGCCCAAGCAGGACTTGAACTTGTGATCCTCCTGCCACAGCCTTCCAGAGTACTGGGGATTACATGTGCGCATTAATCCACCTTCCTGATCCTTAAAGATGATTCAAACATCAACAGTCCACTTTAATAAAGAGATGAATATTTTTTGAGCTCATTTTGTTTCTTGGATATTTAATCTATCTCAGTCTTCATAATAAAGCCAAGAGGTAGGGTCTACTGTTTCTGATTTTATTGCTGATGTGGTTGGAGTAAGTATATCTCTTTTGCAGATTAAGGAATTGGGTTCATAGTGTGATTTTCCTAAGATAATGGCTGATATGATGAGCAAGAATGACCCCAGTCAATGACCTGCCAGCTTTCTCAGACTGACTGTCCAATGAGTGTGAGGTGTCAAGAGATCCCAGGTGACTATAGCCCAGTTTATGTTGGTGGAACT
Source organism: Hystrix cristata (assembly GCA_004026905.1). Taxonomy (NCBI): domain Eukaryota; kingdom Metazoa; phylum Chordata; class Mammalia; order Rodentia; family Hystricidae; genus Hystrix; species Hystrix cristata. Next base: position 60,878 of record PVJO010001537.1, read on the forward strand.
ATGGGTAATAAACTCCAGAATGGTCAGATTCCATGAAGCCTTGAATGTCATTTGGATTGAAAGAGGCACCATAGTAGCACTTCTCCGCTCCTACCACAGTTTGTAGATGGACAGAGTAACAAACTTACAGCCAGTTGCCCTGTTCCTGGACCCTTCTTTTCCTCTCAAAGACCCCGATCCCTCCTCACAGGGACTCCAGGTCCTCAATCAGTCAGGTCTCTAGTGGGAGGGTCTGTTAGAAGTGAAAGAACAGGTTGTTTTTCTGGGCTGTTTTTCTTGGGACTCTCTGAGAATCACACCTCAGCTACTGACCTGAGCACTTCAAGACTCAAAGGGAAGCACTTCAGGAAGAGTGAGAACTCACGCAAACCTATCTTGGGCATTGGGCTGGCCTCTCCCAGATCCCCCAGACCTCGCCACAAGAGATACTGCTGTCATGTTGTCATTTATCTCCCACAGTTCAAACTCAGAATGCTGCTGAGTTGTGGAGGAACCCACCCTGTACTGCTTGCTTCCCCATGTTACCCAGCCAGTAAAGACCCAGAAGCCTTTCTCTCAGTCCCCAGACTCACTCTATTCCCAGCTAAACCAAAAGACACTGTACCCCCCCCAGCTGAATCAGGTGATTAATGACCTCCCTTGATACTGGGGCTATTTTGGGTCCTGGAAGTCATGCCTGCAATGATTGAGAGCTGGCCCTGCCTGGCTCCAGCCATCTGTCACTGGAGACAAGCCCAAGCAGGGGGTTTGGGGACACAAGCTCCCCAAGGGACTTCTGGGCAGGGCTCTGGCTCACTCTATTTCCCCTCCTTCTGGACCCACATGGCAAGGAGCAGCCATAGGCCCTTCTTATCCTCCAGAGCTAAAGTAGATACACAGGGAGAGAGCCAGCACCCATGGATCTCAGAATGTCATGAGGCTAGCTTGTCTGGGCCTCCTTGAGGCCAGGTGGAGAAGGGGAGCCTGGGCTCTGTGGGCCCTGCCCAGGCAGCCCCAAGGAAAACCAAAAGGAGATGTGCACAAATCTCAGTAGTGATACCATGTGATACCCACAATCCACACACAAATTCCACACTAAAGTACGACTCCACGAAGGCTGTACAAGTAACTTAGTCACTCCAGAAGTCCCAGTCCAAACCCGAAGACACTAGGTAATTGGAGATCTGCAGCCCTGGGCTGCACAGCTCCAGCAAGCACAGCTTCGGGGATGCACAGTCCCAGAGACAAGGCGATGACACGAGCTCCTTATGCCTCCCAAGCCTGCCCATCCCGTCACACATGAGCTCCTAGCAGGGTTTATGTTTGTACAACCCCATCTCAGCTTTTTCCTTCTGGACATTGATCCATCGCCTTAAGACTCCCTCAAATTTAAGCAATGCCATCAAGGGCTGTACCTTTCCCCAGCTCAGCTGCAAGCTTCTTTCTTCACCCCTGTTCCCTCCCTGCCCCTGACCTGAGCCTTGCCTCCCACCTTCGATGAGGAGCTCTGCTTCTTCCACATCTAGGGACCCTGATGCCCACTTCCTTTCTTCCTGTTCACTCAAAGGGGATCCCAACCTTTGTTCCTTTTCTCTCAGGGGCTCGCCCTTTAACCCCTTTTCCTTGATAATCCTGCTTCCTCCATCTCTGCGATGGACCCTCCCTTCCCACCACTGTAAGGCTCCCAACCCACTTCACTCACTCTGTGAGGGGGGTTGCCCCTCCCTTCCCTTCCTCATACCTGGCGACAGCGACCCAGTCACCAGCTGGTAGAGGGATCGCGCTGCCTGCCCCAGCGGGCTTCGGCATCTGCGGGGGCAGCGGTTCATGGTCAGGCGGAGAGCTGGGCGACCGAGCTCCGCCCCCGCGGCCAGCACTCCCCCGCAGTCCCCGCCCCTTCTCAGCCGGTCAGCGTGGGCGGTGCGGGAGGCAGGGCTGCCGCAGGGGTCTCAGTCGCGAGACCCTCCCCACCTCCTCGCCTCACTGTCTTGCAGCACCGCCTCAAACTTCCCAGACCAGGTCATCAGTAGCCCCACCTCACCCTGCCTTCTCGGGGAAAATTTTCTAGATTTCGGGCAGGGAAGCCAGGCACACAGGAGTTTTGAAAAAACCAGCTGAACAGGGAATAAACCTTATCTTCTACTACTGCCCTCTTCAGCACCTACTCTGCCAACCCCCTTGCCCATTTTGCCACAGGGACACTAAGGGGTAGAGCACACAGTTGTCATGGCAACTTCCCACACTTCCATACTTCGGGGGTCAATGGAAATAAAAACAGGAGGAAGAAAGAAGTCAGTGTACTGGCCGGGCAGAGGCGTAAGGCTGTACTCCCAGCCAAAGTACCAAAGGGGGAAGGAAGCCCCCATCCCTCAGTCTTCACCCGGACTCATCCCTATCAGACGATAGTGCCTTCAAACCGCTGGGAAGGCCTTTAGAAGAGGTTGGTCCACTCTTCCAACTGGGATTCCTCTTGGGGTGGTTGAAAACGGTACATTTAAGAGGAGAGATGCCAGGTGTGATGGAGCAAACCTGTAATCTCAGCACTTGGGAGGCTGAGGCAAGAGGATCACCTGAGTTCAAGGCCAGCCTGGACTACATAGCAAGACGCTGTCTCAAAAAACAAAACAAAACAAGAAAAGAGGAGTCACCTCCGAACTCCTACCAGATTTTGTTCACCTAACTAAATGACAGTCCCCACACCGATCAGGATCAGCTCCGCGCTCATGATTCCTCTCTGCCACACGGGGGCGCCCCACTCCCAGAAATGGTGCTTGTGGCCGGACTGGACTTCAGAGTTCGCAGTCTCCGACAGTAGCTCACGCCAGGCTGGTTGACTCTCTTCCCCAACCTCCCCTTGTCCTTTCTTTGCTTGCTCAGACATCGCCGCCGCTGATCGCAGGCTTTTCCCACTGTGCTGTGCCGCCAAGCGACCCGAAGGGTTAGAGCTCGAATTTTGTCCCCGTGAAAAGAAGATTCTCCCAGCTGTTTTGAGCGAAGTAGGGAAGAAAGGAAGTCAGCGGAACCCAAGATCTCCGGAGGTATAAGTTCAGGGCCGTTTCTGCAGCCTGATGGTCCTGATTCCAGGAATCTCGCTTGCTCAGGTAGGAAAGGTTTGTCGGGCTTCAGCACCAAGGATAACGCCCTCCCAGCCGTCTTCGCAGAGTCCAGCCTCTTAACACTGGCATCCCATACCCATTTGACTCCCCAATATAAGCCCTCCTTCGAGTGGGCGGACCCTAGTAGTCCTATTTCGACATTTGTTTAATGACAGGGTCTTACTGTTTATAGTTCAGGCTGGTCTGGAACTCGCCATCCTCCTGCCTCAGCCTCCCAAGTGCTGGGATTATAGTCCTGTGCCACCAAGCCTGGCTCCTATTTCTACTTCTTAAATCATGTGCGGAGTTGTCCATAGACAGGATGCTGATAACTGGGACCACAATTCTAGATACTTGTCAACATTTGACCTTTTAGTTTCCCTTGAGAGGCTCGAAGGCAGGAAAGTAGTATTGCCATTTTACAGATCAGAAAAGTGAGGCCAAGAGAGCAAAAACCATGGAGTTGGTACACTTCTTTCCTGACTGACCTGAGGTAATCCACCTTTGAAGACAAGTGCATCCCCTCCCCACCCAATGTCTGATCCAAACAACCTAGTCAGGAGGGGATGGTTTCACTAAAGGGGAGAATCAAGGTAGGTGGCAAACAAAGACTGATGTGATGCCAATGAGGGCCCCTGGGCCCTTACTCCTCTCCAGTACCCAGAGCTGGTAGTGAGAAAAGAGTTCATAACAATGGACAACTGGACCTTTAGAGTATATCCAGATCTGATGCCCATCTATGGGGCACATCTGGCACTGTCCCACCTTTGGGACTGATCTGTGTGAAGTCTCCCTTCTAGGGGTCTTGCAACTAAGGCCTCCTTGGGGTCAGTAGGTGGGGAAGTCACTCATTCTCATGGTACCACATCCTAGTCCCTTCCCCCTTCCCAGGTTTTAACCTGCCTCCATTCAGGAAGGTCACGGACTTCTTCTATCTCCTCAGCTTTGCCACTCTCAAGAGAGACAGTCTCCCACCACCCAGTCAGTTAGAGTTCCTAGGCACTGCTGCACAAGAGACACAGACAATATGCATATGGAAACGTACATGAAGTGAGAGAGTCACCTACAAAAACACATGGATGTGCCAGCCAAACCCAGGCATAGCTAAAGGCATAGCTGTACTGGTCTCATATATATCCCCACAGAGAGGATGCCCAGCAGCATTGTGGTGGGGGGTAGATGAGGAGAACCACACAGCAATCCCAGGCCTCCAGCTTCTATCTCTGGCAAGAGGGTGTATTTTCTCTGAGGCTTGGGTGAAGTTCTGAAAGGGCCGTTGGGGACTGAAGGAGCTTCAGCTGTACAAATTTGTGTAACTTTTGGAGGAGAGGGGCTGATCCAGCAGTGACCAAAGCCTCCCTACAAGGACTAGGTGCTGGAACCACAGGATGCTTCTGGGAGCCAGTCTGGGCAGCTGGACACTAGAGTCCTTTCTTGGGTCCATCTGGGCTATTTGCAGAAAACTTGGGGGAGCAGCAGGGTACACTAATGATCCCCATCTGTGCCAGAAAACAGAGAGGCAGCAAGGATACAAAACATCACAAACACTCATAGAGCCCCCACTGCAGGCATCACATTTAAGGTACACAATCAGCACCAAACTCAAATACCACTCACCCAGTCCCACTGTCACAAAGCACAACACAACACACTAACAAATGCACGGGCCTGAGGTTCACAACTATAAAGTCTCATAAAGAGACATCACAACATAGAGTAAGTCCTAACACTCTGGCATCACACACCACTTCATACAGAATCACGCACTCGAAGCACACAGTTGCACACACAACAGAGACAGGCGGTTAAAACACCAGAACACACAGGGTTTTACAAAACCTTACTCAAACATCTGACGAGATCATAAAACTACATTACCACACGCAATCACACTGACCCTGGCTGTCACCAAGTCCAGGGCACATGGCAACCAGCTGTAGGAGGCACACACATATACATACACAGCCACACACAAGAGTGACAGGCGTTCACTCATATAACCACCCACTCCAGGCACACTCCCAGCCCTGTGTCACACATGCCCACACCTGCTGCCTCTCCATACCTGCCCCCTCGTGTCCCCACCCCACGCTGCAGAACCCAAGGCTTTGACCTAGGGTCCTGCCACCCAGACCAGCTAGGAGGGGACCCAGAGAGGGGGTAGAGCACAGATGGGGCCAAGCCAGGGCCAGGGGATGAAGGGTCTAGAGGGAAGAATCTGCCCTCCCACCCACGATCCCGAGCCACAGACTCACCAGTGAGCTGGTCGTAGGAGCCGTCCAGGTCTCGGGAGTCGGACAAACTCTCCTTGCGGCCCTGGCCCCGCATGGCCCCCGGCGCCCCCCTCCCGCCTGGGCCCGTGGGAGGGGGTGCCGGGTGGCCCGGGCAGGGCGCTCACACGGCGCCCCCTGGCGGCGAGCGTGCGGGCGGGCCGGGGCCGCGATGACCGAGGGGTCCTGGGGTAGGAGCTGGGAGCTGGGGCAGCGAGGAAGCGCGAGCCCGAGGCAGGCGCGGAGCAGAGCTGGAGCTGTGAGCCTCTCTCCTTCCGCCCCCTCCTCGCGGCTGTCACCGCCGCCTCCCACTTTGGCGCTGCCGGTATTGGCTCCCCTACCCCCGCGCCCCCACCCTCGGCAGCTCGGGGGAGGCACTCGGAGACTGGGTGAACTGGAAAGTGTGGGTAGGAGATGCGCTCTTTAGCAACACTGATCTTAAACCCCAAGGTCTGGGTCTGGGGCAAGGAGACTTGGGGGTAGATGGTGGAACCCCGCCCCAATTCTCGGCCACCCCTTCCCCCACAGTCAGTGCCGTCTGGCTGAGCCATATTCTGGGGTTTGTCTCCAAGTCCAGGCTTTTCCTCCTGCCCGGGTTCCAGCTAGTTCCTGATCCTCACCGTGCATCACTCTGCTTCAGAGGAGATGGGGTGGAGACGCCAGAGTAAAGTCAAACCCACTCTCTGGTCCAGGCTCACTGCCTGCCGGAGGCAGTTTTTCTTCTCTCAAATTCTAGCAGGAGCCCGACTCTCACCTCTCCATGGCCCTCACTGTGGGCCTCACTCTTAGGCTACCTTCTTCCCTGATCTGGTGACCCCATTGACCAACAAGCCAACATTAAGATAAAGAAGTAGTGAACCAGTTCAGTTTCTCAAGACCTCCTAGCTGTTTTTGTTTTTGGTTTTTAACTTTTCTGCCCTTCTCTTTCCATTATCTGCTCTGTCCTAGATACTTTGTTTTCCAGCAGATCTACTGAAGGATTTGGGGGTCTAGGCGATAACGAGTGGGAAAGAAACATCCCTTTTATGAAGCCATCTTCCCTAAATTTAACTCCTTTTCTGTAGAATGGGGTAGGATACTTCAAACCTGCCACTACGATGGGTGGATGGTGTCTGGTGGGTCTGGAGGAGTGGCCTGCTGAGACCAAAACCTTCAGCTAAAGTAACACCAGCACACTGAATCTCAATTGGATTTAATGCCCAATCCCTTGATCCAATCAACCTAGCAGGAACTGGGTGAGAGTTCCAGCATAAGACAGACAGGGAATGTAAGGAAGGACTTTGGGGGCATTTCCCTGCTCCTGGCTCTCTTCTGCCTCTGCAGAAGCCTCCACAGACCTGGCATAAAGGTTAAGCATGGACAGAACACGGGCAGCTCCTTTTGAGGTTTATTCCTGGAAGAGGATGGGGATCTTGTTCTTGGAACAGGTGTATGTGAAGAAGAAACAGGGTATGAAGGCTGGGCACAGTGGCATATACTTGTAATCTCAGTGCTCCAGAAGGCTGAGACAGGATTCCAAGTATCTTAAATTCAAGGCCAGCCCAGGCTATTTAATGTCTGAAACAACGAAACCAAAAACAGGCCGAGAGATAAGCCTTTACAGTGAAGGGCAAGAAGTCTTCTGCTTAGTGTCCATATCCTCCACCTGCCCTTGTTCACTTTTTAGGGGAGGCTGGCAGGAACCCAGAAGGAGCCAAGGGAACTACTGCTGGCCTCAACACCATTATTTGAAGACAAGGGAACTCTCTTCTCCCTTCTCCACTTAGAGAAAGGGCCCCCAACCCTGGGCCACAGACAGGAGGCTTCTTCTATATTTACAGCTGCTCCCCAATGTTTATATCACTGCCTAAGGTCTGCCTCCTGTCAGATCAGCAGCCCTAGTACATTCTCACAGGAGCACAAATCTTACTGTGAACTCTGCAGACACAGGGCAGGTTCTAGGTGGCATATTCCGTCCCTCTTCCCGCTACTGGAGGTCTGTGGAAAAATAGTCTTCCATGAAAACAGCCCCTGGTGCTAAAAAGGCTGGGGACTACTAATCCAAAGGGCAAGAGAGGCTACAACTCTCTGAAAACATCAGGCCTCTACTAGGGCCAGCAGACTCACAGGAGAGTCTGTAATGACAGGCAGGGGTTCCCTAGCCAGGGGGCTGGCACCCAAGAGATTATCTTAAATCTGTCTTTCAGAAATGAGTCTGAGCAACAGCGATTAAGCAGGAGAAAAAGACACTAAAAACACTGTCCCACACAAATCAACTTTTAATAACTTCGATCTCTCAGCAGTTCCAGATCCAGCTGCTGTGGAGTTTATCACCAGAAGACCCTACATGCCCCAGGTTGAGCTACCCATCTAATGATCAGTGATCAGAGGTAACCCAGCCCATGACCTCTTAAGAACATCCATGTATACATGGCAGTCAATTGGTAGATGCTCTGGAACTAGTACATATCTGCTCAATGTTGAAGCCAGAAATCTGGTTCCCAGAGGGGCAAACATTCCAAAGTGATTTGAGGCTAAATGGGTAGCAGCTGGGGAGGTTCCACACCTGTTCTCACTGCTGGATTCCTCCATGCTCTGATTCTTCCTTTGCGGCTTCCTCCCTACCATCCTGAAGGCTTTAAAAGTACTTTAGAAAGGGATGATCTCAGAACAGCAGCTATTTTGAAGGCAGTTGTGGAGCAGCAGGGAAAGCCTACCATGGTCCCATGGAGTATCCAAAGGAAGAGCCACAGGCCAACTTTCTAAAAGCCAAGAGATTTGCCTGTGGCCCACACAGAATCTGGGAGACACAATGCTCACCCAGCCTCTTTCAGGTGGAGGGCACCCTGCCCCCAGCAGGGTCTTTCCCTCCCAGGCACCAGATCACAGCAGGAACAGATTCCTCCCCAGAGGAAATTCTTAGGCAGGCTGGATGTAAACAACAGCAGGGTGAGGGGGTGGAACACTTGGAGGGGAGCTCAGCAGAGGCAGGAGAGGCTCCCTGTGGAAGGGTGGCTGGAGTGGCGGGGGGCTGCTAGAAAGGGAACTAGCAAAATAGGCACCTTGGGGGCTCCAGAAAACCTGTCAGTGTTTATTTCACACACACCCATAGCGAGTTTAAACCAAACTAAAAATAAAAAGTTAGGGTTGTGAGCCTATTATGCTAATGAGTCAATGGGCTGGAAGGCAGGAGAGAGCTACAGGTACTCCTGGTGCCAAAACTAAAATCTACAAAGTGGTGGCTGGACAGTAGGGCTCCGGGCAGATATCAATCTCCAGTTTCTCAGAGAAGTCAACTCCGAATTTAGAAAACAGAATATTTACCCTAGGCCTGAGCTAAGGGTCCTAATGACTGGAGAGACTGCCAATAGGGGCAAGGGACACTTATTTCAAGCCCTGCTCAGCTCCAGACCCAAAGGAAGCAGGAGAGAGTTCCAGATACATCTGAAAGTTGATTTGTTTTCAGAATCCTAGGAAATCCACTGGACTTTACGATGTTGGCATCACCTAAGGCTTAGCCCACCAACTCCTAAAGGCGAGTCAGAAGCCACAACTTGCAATCTCAACTGGAAATGTGAGAGGGTATCTGGGGAGCCCACTCTGGAAGTCCCCACATTCTTAGATGTGTCTTCCTTTGCCCACCCATTCCTCCCCAAATAAGATCCCTGGCTTGCTGCTGCTGTCCAAGCTCTATTGAAGTGTGGCCTTCACCAAGAGACCTCGGTGTCTGTTTCTCTCCGACCTCGGAGACAGCCCCTTCTCCCCTTCTAGCCCAGGAGCCTCATGGATAAGGGCAGTCAGTGGCTGTCAGGAGGGCGTGGACTCAGGAGATAGTGGAGAACTCCTTTAGCAGGACCTCCTGGCTGAGTGTGTGGAAGGCTAGGTTCCTCCGGACGTTGGTGCTAATGGATCGAACCTGAGGAGGGTGGAGGAATTAAGTAGTCAGGCAGGAAGTAAAGGAAAGGGCAATGAGGCAAACGGCAGGCAACTCAAACTCATTAGCTCCCATTCTGGTCCCCTGTGCCAGTGTGCAGACAGCAGAACTGAGTAGGGCAGAGGCCAGTGCCAAAGGGCCTCAAGACCCAGCTCCTCTAATTCTCTTTCAAACCCTTTTCATCCCCCAGTAATGAATTCTCTTTTTTTAGTGCAGGCTCCCAGTAATTCCGCTACATCAACATAAAAACTCACCAACCACCCATAAAAATACTCCATTTACTATGTCCTTACACTAAAGACTACCCTGTTCCTAATTAATTCATCCTGGAGAAATCCTAAGGAATGTCATGCCAGAGTCAAAGTTGGGACCGGTTTGGCACAAGACAGATGATCTAAATCCAGTACCTTTACCAAAGACTTGGCATGGGTAAGTAGAAGCTGGGCTGACGGAAGCTATACCCCAGCAGAGGAAGGCTGAGAACATGGGAAGTGGGTAGAGGCCAGTGTATCTGAGCTCAGACTCCAGCCAGGAGGCCTGTGTATGCCAAGCAGGTGGGCAGCAGGACTATAGGAAAACAGAGATCAGCTCTGGGCACAGGGCAGGAACGAGACAGTGGGTAGGAGAAGCTGTTTTCCAGAGATGCTGGTGAGGAGAGGGAGTCGGAGGCAGGGCAAATGCTCACTGGTTCTGGGGGGTCAAGGGTGGAGGCTATAGGAAGGTGAGTGACCGGAAAGTGGGAATGGACATAGGGGATAAAGACTGGATAACTATGTCGTCAGGAGAGCAGTTAGGAATTCAGGAAGAAGTTACTAACTACATAAAAAGAATCAACTACTCTTGTTGGTTGAGGACAAGATAAGGAACAATGAGCCAGAGGTGCCACTGAAAACACATGTCCAACCCAGGACTGTCTGGAGCTGTGCAAGAGCCATCTCTATTCCTGCAGGAAAGGCAAGCAATGCCACCTCAGGAATATTTTCTTCCCTCCCTGCTTCGTCCTGAACTACTTTGTAGAGAAGCTTCATGCTTGATTCCAGGAGAGCCCTCTAGGCTTGTTTTATCAACCTTTGGCAACTGCAGTTGTTCCCTAGATGCCTACCTGCACAGGAGAACCCAGTGGACGGGGTTGGACTCCCAAGAGACACAGGCAGAGACGGGCACTCACCAGCTCCTTGAAGAAGGCAGCTTCCTTGTGCTGCTCTGAGTAGCGCTCATACTGGTCCAGGCCATCCTGCAGCTTCAGCGTGAGCGTGTCATAGTTGGCCCGCACCACCTCTAGAACCTGGGGGAGGTCAGAGGCCAGGTGAGGCTGGGGCCATGTAAATCACAGGTCACTTAGCACCAGGTTCCTGCCTTATTAGGGCTCACTACTAATCACCCAGAAAAAACATTTCCACAGGGAGCAATTCTTTGGGTTTCTGGGCCACTTTCTAATCTCTTCCACTCCCTATTTTCCTGACCAGCCCAGCCTGGCCACCACAGCTGCTTACTCTGGGCATGGTAGAAGAGGTGACAGAACAGCAAGTACCTGAGGTCACTTGTATTTCTAGTATATGTACTGCCAAAGTGAGCACGTCACTTGTATTTCTAATACCATAAATTTGCTCTCAGCCCTATCCTGAAGCTTTCTTTGGCCAAGTTTTCATAGTTGCTGAGTAAGATTTTGCCAATGTCTCCTTGCTTCTCCCTTCTGGGAACCAGTCCTGGGATGTTCCTTAGCACCATCTGCCACTTGTTTTCCTCTCAATGCCAACTCAGCCTTCCTATCCATTGCCTGGATCAAGCTTTTGGGCTTCTAAGACTTTGGGTACAAAAGACACTATCAAGACTACATTAGAGCTTTTATTCTGATGAGAAGTCTCTCCTCAACAATGTTTCTCTGGCTTGATATGGTGAAGGATTCAAACTTCCACTAATTCTGGGAACCTTGTATATCTGTGGTTAAGAAGGAAGGGATTAGCTGGTACAGTGACACACTCCTGTAATCCCAGCACTTTGGAAAAGCTGAAGCAGGAGGATCATAAGCTTGAGCCCAGCTTGGGCAATTTAGTGAGACCCTGTCCCAAAACAAAACAAAAAATTTAAAAACAGCTCGGGATGTAGCTCAGTGTGATGGCCCCACAACACCCCCCCCAAAAAAAAAGAATAAAAGGAGGAAGATGAGGAGAAAAAGGAAGAGGAGAAGGAAGAAGCAGGAAAGGCCTATCACTGCTAGCTCTAATGTGACTTCCGTTCATCAGACCATGAATCGAAGGCAAGGATTTTTGGAGACAGGCACTCCATCAAGTTAGCAGAAACAAGCTGCACAGAGAGTAACAACCTGGGAGAGGGAATGGCTCTTCACCTTTTTTTTTTTTTTTTTTCCCCTTTCTTTTTGAGACAGAGTCTCGCTGTGTAGTTTAGGCTGGCCTCAAACTCCCAGCGATTCTCTTGCCTCAGCCTTCTGAGTGCTGGGATTACAGGTGTGCGCCACCGGAGCTAGTCTATGCCTGCTCACTTTAGTAATCAGAGTGAAATTACCTGATTTGCACGAAGATGTATGACATCATGGAGAGCTCTCGGTTCAACAGAGAGTTTGGCAGAAAGTGGTGCAATGACTGATGGGGACATTTAGTTCTAACAGAAGGCAGGGAGTAAAGGGAATAAGCCAGAGTTAGAGGACAGACTCCTAAGGAGCACAAGGTGCCTCTGGGTATTCCCCCTCTCCAGTCCATATTTTTGCCAGGGTAGATTTGAATTCCTGAAGATACTGAAGGGCTAGAAAGCACAGGGAAGACTTGTGTCCCATGGGAAAAGTTCTGAGTCTGGGTTTGGAGGGAAGGGACAGGAAGGGGAAAGGTCTGCCCAGCTTTCCTCCTTCTTGACACCCAGCTCCACAAGATCACATTGCTTGCTGAGCCCCACAGACACCAGTAAAGGCCAGATCCTCTACTTTATTTTTTAGCTCTGTAGGCAGGAAGAACAGTACTCAGCAACAGCAGTCACCCACAAAGGAATCCAGTCCTCTCATGCATGTGGACTATACTTGTGGCTGGAATAGCTATAAGGTCTTTGCTCAGAAGTGAATGGCTCAAGGCCAGAAAATGGCACAGTTCCTCCAAAACAGAACCAAACCTCCAGAGTCCATGCAAAATAAAGTAACATATGCTTTCTTACACCCTGAAATCTGGATAATTTCAGCAATGCCCATGATCCAGCCACTAGGTAGGGTCTTCCCTGAAGAGTGTGGCATATAAAACTCTCCCTTCTACATCCTGCAAGCCTCAGGCATGTGGTTGGGACACCTTGATCTCCTGAATGCCCTCATCAGTCATCACACCACTTTCTCTTCTTGCCAGGGTAGAATGGAAGGTCTAAACTCTTGCTTAGAGCAGCTATTTTTCCTTTCCCAGTAAGGCTGGCTTTTGCCTAGTCAGTTAGTTATAGGAAAGTGAAAGCAGAGAAGGTTCCCAAGCCACCAGCTCCTTAGAAAGAAATGAGGAACTTGGCTGGATCACATATTTAGTGTATGATCTCAGCTCTCCTCTTATAATTATCATCATCCAACCTCAGACTCCTAGAGTGCTAGGATCACAGGCATGTACTGCCATGCCCGGCATGTTTCTTTTTTTTTTTTTTCCAGCATGTTTCTTAATTTTTTTCTTTTTTTTCCGCTGCTGAGGATCGAACTCAGGGCCTTGTGCTTGCTAAGCAAACACTCTAACTACTGAGCTAAATCCCCAGCCCTCTTAATTTTTTTGAGCCTCAATTTTCATATCTGTAAAAGGGGGGACAGGGCTGGGCATATAGTTCAGTGGTTAGAGTGCTTGCCTTCAAGCACAAGTCCCTGAGTTCGATCCCCAGCACCAAAAAAAAAAAAAAAAAAAAAAAAAGGGTGGGGAACAACGCTATCTACCTCATACGGCTGATATAAGGAAAAGATGACATGATTGTCCAACTCCTAGCACATAATGAACAGTCAATAAATATTTACTAATTTTATAATGAAAGCTTCTTTCTGTTGACAATAGGAATTTGGAAGTTTTGGTTATCCCCAGAGAGTTCTAACCATAATCTAGGAGCTAGGGACTCACATATCTTCATTTAGCTAATACAGATTTTGGAGAAGAGAAAACCCCATTTCCCATTCAATATGAAAGCAGCAGGTCCACACAGCCCTGAGTGTAACTGGCAATGAATGTAGCAGCCAGAAGTCAGAGAGTGTCTACTGCCTACTGCCAACCTTAACAACTTTGGTGGTGCAAGAGGATACAGGTTGCCAGCTGTGGTGGCACATACCTGTAATCCCAGCACCCTGGGAGGCTGTGGCAAGGAGGACTGCAAGTTCAACCCAGCCTGGGCAATTTAGTGAGACTTTGTCCCAGTATACAAAATTTAAAAGGGATGGGGTGCTGAGGAATGTAGCCCAGTGCAAAGGCCCTGGATTCAATCTCCAACAGCAGAGGCCTATAAAGGCCTGACTGTGCATAATATAGATCGCAAAATTCTTGGTTACATCAGGATTAGAATGTCATCAATGTTGGGTGGTAGATAACATCCCAGTGCACAAGGTTAGTTGAAAATTGCTGATAAGGTTTCACACACATACACATACAATACACATTCCTCACAAACTATTTAGTAGGCAGTGTCCATTTTTTAAAAAGAAAGCAAGGGCTTTGAAACAGTAAAAAACTTCTAGCCTGAAGAAAGCAGCAAATCAGAATCACCAAGTTGGAAAAGTTTCTGGTGATGGCTATCTAATTTCGATGGCAAAAGGCTTTTGCCGTTGGTCTGAAAAATTGCTGTCTCAAAAATGTTGGCCTGAAATCTCAGCAGAAAAGGACAACTAAATAATAGGATGTGTCCTGTCAGCAAACTTGTGGGGAAAGCATGTAAAGCTGCCACCAACCCATTTCCAACCAGGGTGACATTATGGTCTGTCCTACAGACCAGGTTGCCAAATAAGGATGAGACCACAAATTAGTAATAGAGAAGCCTACTCAGTTTTCCAAAAGAGGAGGAAATAAACATGGACCCCATCAAGATGGCACTGGGGAATAACGGAAAGAGGCTACTGGATCAGACACCAGACAAATATTGACACCATCATATACTAGTTATGTGTCCTTGACCTGTATGATTCTTAATCCCCTTAACTATGAAACAATCATATTTTCTTATGACATTATAAATATTAGATATATATATAAAAGGAATATAAAAACCTAAGTGACAGGATCTATCAAAAAGAAGGTTCCAAATGAATATGGAAATAGAAAGTATTTGAAGTATTCAAATAAAACAAATCAGCTGGTTAAATGGTGGCCAGAAGACCTGGAGCTATCCCTAGCATCTGAAGACAACGACATGGAAGGAAGCAATACTAGAAATAATAGTTCTAGAAGGACTCTTTGAAATTACCTACCCAGTTCATGGCCCTCATTTCACAGATGAAGAAACAGATATCCAGAAAGATGGTAAATTGCCCAAAGTCACAAAACTGGGATTAGATACCTGATCCAAGTGTTCTTTCTGTACTGGCAGGCTAGTCAAATCTGGGGCATAGTCTTGGGTTTACAGACTAAATTTCGTCTTCAGAGACCAAAGTTCAAGGAATTCCAACTCACTCCTCCTGAGAAGAGGGAAGAATGATCTGTAGAGAGCAGGGACGGTAACCCAGAAATTTGTTTTGATATTTGAGCTTTAATAACTACTATGCTCCTCAGAGCCCCAGAGCCTGGCAATTTTCACAAGGAGCAACTGAAGATCCTGCTCTACCCTGTTCATACTTGGTGTAAAACAGCAACAAAACTTTACAGACTTCTTATCAGCAAAGCTGATTTGGACTGCTAATTTGATCACTCAATACTCACTTATAAGCTTGAAATTTAAAGATCATTAATCTTCAGTTGAGTGTTTTAGGCCTCAGTCATCTTTGATTTTCAGGCTTTGGGGTGGTTGTTGAAAGGATTTAATAAATTCCTTCCACAGTGAATGCTCCTATCTCAAGACCAACCTCCTATTCTCCCAAAAAAGCTGTAATCATTCTGTTCCACTTTCATGCAGTTCTGCTTTAATGCCCTCAAACCCCTAATCATAGAAAAATTAATCTCCAGATGGCTTGAAACAGATAAAGGAGTTAAAAAGGAATTAGAAGAACAAGATAAAAAAAAGGTTTTTTAGAGGATTTTCATGATAATCTCACACTGTCTTTCCCACTGGACTGTGACCATTTATTCTATTTCAGATATTTACTTAAGTAGTTAAGACATGTAACTTTTGGGACCCATTTTTTCCTACATAGCAGGAAAGGACATCCTGAAGGATCAATTCTAAAAGCTCAAACAAGGAGTATTTTGCTTTCAAATGCTCCCTACTCGGCAAGTAGCTATCTATCATCTCCTTTTCCCCCTTTTCTCCACTTTTAAATAAATTGTCCTCTAAATAAATTGTCTTCTCTTAATTAAAAAAAATAAAATAAAAAAATGAAACAAAAAAATAAAAGTTCAAACAAGAACATTTCCAAGTGTAGTCCATACCACGCCACCTTTGGTTCTTTCCCCATGAGTCAGGGCACTGAGAAGGTACTGCGTATTCTACAAACTGATAGATATATAATGAGAGTTTGGTCCAAGCCAAGTTGAGAAACACTCTTCCCTGGCAGTGGTTGGAGATTTGGGACAAACCTATCCTGGTGCCCATACTCAGGTTTGTTCTGTAAACCACCCATCAAAACTGTTCACTTCTCTGACCTCCTGGTCTTAGCATAATGTCCTGGTGCTAAAAGAAACAGTGCTGAGCACAGTAGCCCCTAACTAATGGTCTAATGGTTAGTGGCAAATGAACTGCTAGAAAGAAGGTCCAAGTAACTGCAGGCAGTTTCTATGGTAAATGTACACTGTGTCTTCTTATCATCCATGGAGGAATAACATAACAAGTTAAATATAGCAATTCTCAGCAAGGAAGGTTGAAGTCTTTTTCCTTCTAAAATCCAGTAAAGGTTCTCAAACTCAAAGAAAGACACTCCTTCCCATGAAAGTGTGAATGACCTACTCCAGACACTGCCTACCTCCCTGCTCTGGATTTGGTATAGGGCTGAAATGCTCTGTAAATATTTGTATGAGACTGGAAGAAGAGACAGCAGGTCTGATCTTTCATTTTCTCTAAAGGCACTTAACATAGCCTCTCTCTATTGCCTCCCTCTCTTTCTATACTGATGAAAAGCAAAAATAACAAACAAACAAAGAAAAAAATTCTTTCCCCATAATCCATATTTATTCTTCCAAACTCAGGACTAATTAAACCTAAATAAGAAGCACTGCAAAGATGTTCTGTAAGTAATAACCTTGGCTGTTGGGTCTAGCTTTGCCTTCTGCCAAAAGAGTTTCAACCAACAGCTATTATGTTTAGGATAGCATAGTGGTGCCAAGTGTGGCAGCACATGCTACTTGGGAGACTGAGGAAGGAGGATCACAAGTTTGAGGCCTAACTACGCAACTGTCTCAATGTCACAGTAATCAAGAGTATATCTTGAAGGTTGGGGATTTAGCTCAAGTGGTACAGTGCTTGCCTACCAAGTGCAAGTCCCTGAGTTCGATCCCCAGCACCTCCAACACACAAAAAATGTCTTGAGTCACCTTGCCTAGTCTCACAACCCCATCTTCACCAGCTACCAGCAGGGTGTAGCTCAGTTTTCTCATCACTAAAATGGGACTAACAATACTTTCATCATAGAGCTGGATCTAAAAACTACATAAGGGAAAAAAAAAGACTACATGAAGGGATATACACAAGGTGGCAAGCATACTGTTTGATACATAGGAAGTGGTTAAGAATTGTGGCTGTAGGGCTGGGGATTTAGCCCAGTGGTTAGAGTGCTTGCCTTGCAAGCACAAGGCCCTGAGTTTGATCTTCAGTACCAAAAAAAAAAAAAAGAATTGTGGCTGTAGCACTCAAGAAGCTGAAGTAGCACTATGAGTTTGAGATCAGACTGCACTACATAGTGAGTTCTATCTAGGCCAGCCTGGACTATGGGGCAAAAGTCTGTTTTAAAAAAAGAAAAAGAAAAAGAAATAAGAAAAGAAAGGAAGGGAGGGAAGAAGGACAGATGAATGAACTGGGGCTGCTACTATCTTCTTTCACTTTGATATGACCCTATGCCATTTTTAGTGCCCAAAATCAGGAAAACTGATCTGTTTCCATAGCTTCCCTTTCAACTCCTGCTATAAACAAGTAAAGCCCACTCCCCAGTCTCTGGAAGATGCAGTGAGGGATTTGCTATGGAGAAAAGAACATATGACCTCAGGTCTTGGGCATCAGCAGGTAGAGGCTGGCAGAGTGGCAGGCCCTCTCCTAGCAAAACAAGCATGATAGCACCACTGATTTCCTCACTGAAATGTGTCACAGCTACACCCTGAAGGAAGAGACCCAGCATTACATTATGGACTTTACACAGTGCCAGACAGGGTCCTAAGAACAGTAAACATCAACATGCTTGTAGACTAATTTAGCAACACAAGCACAACTAAAAAAGAAAAGACTCTCTCATCAAGGTTACGGGGTGAGATTAGAGTTAGGCCCTGACAGTCTAACACTCAGCCCTGTTCTCAGCACTGTTAGGCCTTGAAAGCTCTGACAACCACATCCTGCCTTTATAAAGCTAACAAGAAAATTGGGGGGGGATCAAGATAAACCCCCATGGACAGGCATCCCACAGACAAGGGAGCCAGCAGCACTGATCATGGTCTGGAGTCAGCTATATAACTGACCAGCGAATGGACAGCTAGCTGAAATAGTACTACGCGTTTTTCATTTTTTGTTTTGGTTTCTATTAGTACCCATGAATAATACGGAATAATGAGATTTGTTTTGGTACGCTGGTAGATGCCGCTAACATATTTTGATTATTTTCATCCTGTCCCTGCCTTTCCCTTTCTTTTCACCTCTTCGATTCCCTTCCAGATCTCTAAAAATCTACCTTCTATTTCCTATCATCTCTCACTGATTGATTCCTGGTATATGAGAAAATGTGTGATATTTAATTTTTATGACTAGCTTATTTTGCTTAACGTGATAGTGTCCAGTTCCATCTATTTTCCTACAAATGAATGATTTCGTTTTTCCTTATAATTTTATATATATATATACACACATGCACGCGCGCGCGCGCACACACACACACATATATTTTTTTTGATAGGGTCTCACTACGTAGTTTAGGCTGGCCTCAAACCCACTATGTGGCTCACGCTGGCTTTTAACAGGCAAATCCCAGAGTGTTGGGATTAAAGGCATGGGCCACTACTCCTGGCAACCACACCTTGTATGGCAGAGAAAATTAAGGAAGCCAAGGTCTCTTCTCTTTGCCTACCACTTCTTCCAATTTTTTTTTTCCTTTTTGTGGTACTGAGGACTGAACTCAGGACCTTTATACTGTGCTACTTCCCCAGGCCTTTTATAATTTTTTGTTTTGAGACAGAGTCTCATTATGGTGGCCAGGATGAGCTTGAACTTGCCATCTATTCTGCCTCAGCTTCCCAGAATGCTGGGATTTCAGATGTGTGCCACTATACCCAGCCCTACACTTTCACTTTACACTATCTTGGTAGCTAACTCTGAGTAAAAAATTATCTACTAGCATAGCTGGGACTCTGAGACAGTGGCTGCCAGAAGGACCACTAACTTGGACAGATCTGTGACTCAAACTGACAGTGGGCTCCCATCAGGGTCACTCATCCAAAGGGTAGGCTGTTTTGACAATGAAAAATACAATCCTGCACAAAGGCACAAAGGATGAACAAAAAAATAGAAGAGTGGGAAAGAATGTCACTTTAGCCAGGTATGGCCACACATGCCTGTAATCCCAGCTCCTGGTAGGTTGAGGCAGGAGGATCACAAGTTCAAGCCTAGCCTGGGCAATTTAGTAAGACCCTATCTTTTTTTTCCCCCTTTTGTTTTTTTGAGACAGGGTCTCACTGTGTAGTCTGGGCTGGCCTCTCTTCTTGCTCAGGCTCCCAAGTGCTGGGATTACAGGTGTGTGCCACTACACCCGGTAAGATCCTATTTTTAAAAGGTCTGAGAACATAGCTCAGCACTTCCTAAATTCAATCTTCAGTAGAGGAAAAAAAAAAATGTTATGTCACTCACCCAATCCAAAAACAATAGATTGAGTTTCTCAGAAATAAAGTTTGATCCATTCTGAAATGTTCTTCTGAGGTGTGTTCAATTCAGTAACAAATTTTAACCACATAAATTCAGCTCAATTGTTAACCCTAACTCATTAAATAACTGTCCAAGACAATCTAAGCAAACACATATGGTGATTTTTGAGCAGTCAGGTAAAAAGTCTTGCTGAGCTATTTTTAGCATTTGCTTACATATAGCAACCAAAAGATTTGCATCTCAGAAGGCAAAGAGAAAAGACAATTAGATGCCTGAGCTCTATGTCTAACTAGTACCTAGAAGAGACTATTAACTTCCTCAAATGCTGTCTGCCTACCTCTCTCTTATACAGGACAAAGTTTGGTCCGTGTCTTCATAGACATGGCCTATAAGATGCATACTAACCAAGCTGACAGACAGGAGGACAAAACAGTAGAGACCCAAGAGCTTTGTATTTCCACTCTCCTTGCTGTTTTGAGAGACTGGAGGGTCAAGCCTCTGTAAACGATCAATGTTAGACCCAAGAATAGAAGGGAAAATGGGGAATGGGAGAGGTATTGTACCTCTTAGTGAATTATCTTGAAAAAGATAAACATGTTCACTACTATATATAAACATTTCTAATATCCACTCAAGACTCTTTGCCAGTAGAAACTAAAAAATGAGGAAGGAAGAAAGAATGAAGTGCAAAGAAACAATATAAATGAAAGGTTAATGCAAGGGAAGGTTCTCTGAAAAGTACATGAAATTAAAAAATTCACCAGGGTAATTCAGGGTACATGTAATACTTTAAAGTAGTTCAAGAATTCTACATGTACTTATGAAGGACTGAGAACTAGGAACAAAAGCTTTTCAGACACTGGATAGCAGTTTGTGCAGGACAGGGATCCTGAGAAAAGGAAAATAAACAAGGTGAGAGTGAAGGCCTTACTGCGCTAAAAAGATTTTCTGAATATGAAGAGGCAGAGGTAGATGGAATTTGTAGTGTAGCTCATCAGAGAGGAGGAAGATAGGCAGAGAGAGATCTTCAGAAAATTGCACGTGTTTGCATTCAATCTGCTGCTCAATGTAACTGTATGTACAGGGTCCAACTTGACCAGGGAAGGAAGAAAGGTGATAAGGAGGAAAGAAAGGAAGAAAGGAAGGAAAGGAGAAAGGAAGCATGCAGGAGGGAGAGAGGGAAAGAGGAAAGGAAGAAGGAAAGGAGGCAGGGGAAGAGGGAGAGAGGGAGAAAAGGCTGGGTGTGGGAGCACAAGCCTATAATCCCAGCACTTGGGAGGCTGAGGGGGATCTTAAAGTTTGAACCTAACCTGGACGACACAGCAAGTTCAGGGCCAGCTTGGAACACAGCAAGATTCTGTCTCCAAAAATGAATGAATACACTGAGAATCTGTAAGTACAACAACTCTCAGAGCTTACACAGGACTGGGAGGTATCTGAATTCTGACCAACGAGAATGAAGAGTATTATAATTTGGATCTGAAATGTCCCCCAAAAGCTCGTTTGTTGACAGCCTGGTCCCCAGTGAAATTTTCAAAGGAGGGCTTTGGGAAGTGATTGGATCATGAGGGCGTTGGTCTCAGTGGATTAATCCACTCATGAATTCATACTGAATGGACTACTGGGAGGTGGTGGAAACTTGAAGTCACTGGGAATGTGCCCTGGAAGGGTTTGTCTTGTCTCCAGCTCCTTTTTCTCTTTCCCTCCCTCCCTCCTTCTGACCTGCTATGAGGTGTGCCACTTTGCTCCATACAGCCTAGTATTCAATAAAAATTACCAGATACATACACACACACACACACACACACACACACACACACACACACACGTGATCTATTAAAAAAAAAGACTCAAGAGAAATAGCATGGTGGCACATAACTGCAACCCCACCTATTTGGGAGGCTGAGGCAGGAGGGTTATAAATTTGAAGCCAAGCTGGGCATGGTGGTTTATGCCTGTAATCCCAGAACTGGGGAGGCTGAGGCAGGAGGATAGTTGCTAGTTTGAGGGTAGACTGGGCTACATCATGAGTTCAAGGCCAGCCTGAACTACATATTGAGGCCTTACAAGCACAAGGCTCTGAGTTCAATCCCCAGCACCAAAACAAAAAAAAATTTTTTTTAAACAGGCTGGGGATGTAGCTCAAAGGTAGGGTGCTTGTCTAGCATGCATGAAGCCCTGTGTTCAATCTTCAGTACTACAAAAACAACAATAAAAGCAAAAGTGAACAACAAAAAACATTAAGCAAGAAATAATATTAATCCTACACAAACTTTTTAAAAAATATAGAGAGAAGAAATATCTCCAACCAATTTTATAAGGTATCACTCTAATACCAAAACCAAAGACAACACACTGTAATAAGTTAAAGATGTATGTTATAAGCCCTACCAACCACTAAAAAATAAAAAAGGATAACTAAAACATTAATAGTGGACATAAAATAGAGTAAAAGTATAAACTAATATCCTTCATAATTACTGACATGAAAACAATTAGCAACTCAAATTCTGTAATACATAAAATAAATATAATATCATGATCATGAGGCACTTATCCCAGAAAGGTAAGGTTGGTTTAATATTCAAAAAGACCCACTTGATTGTCACTTCATTAACAAAAAAGACCCACGTGATAATCTCAGTAGATGCAGAGAAGGCATTGGCAAAATTCAACACCTCGTGATGAATGTTATTATGTATATCTAAAATGTACCACTAAAATTAAAACAACTTTTTAAAAAGAGAACACCCATCCAAAACTGCAGCACATTTATAACAAGGGAATTTCCTCAACCTAATAAAGCCAATCTATGGAAGCTTACAGTTGGGCCAGGAATATAGCTCAGTGGTAGAATACTTGCCTAGCATGCATTTAACCCCTAATACCATCACCCCCTCCCTCCCAAAAAGTTGCAATTAGGAATAAGTAAAGATTTACTGGGCTAAGGACTTCGCTCAGTGGTTAGAGTGCTTGCCTAGCAAGCACAAGGCCCTAAGTTTGATCTCCAGCACCAAAAAAAAAGATTTACTAAATAAAACACTGAAGCATAACTCCTTTGAAAAGTAATAAATTGAGCCAGGTGTGGTGGCACATGCCTATAATCACAGCACCTAGGAGGCTGAGACAAGGCCTAGCAATTTAGTGATTTGTTTGTTTGTTTTTTGAAATAAGGTCTCCCTATGTAGCCCAGGCTGGCCTTGAACTCACAGTAATTCTCCCTGCCTCAGCCTCCTGAGTCCTGAGATTACACGTGTGTGTTACCACACCTGGCTCAATTTAGTGATTTAGAAAGATCCTGTCACAAAATAAAACATAAGAAAAAGGGCTGGGGACATAGCTCAGTACAAAGGCCCTAGGTGTAATCCCTAATAGTACTGTTTTAAAAAAAAAACTGATCTTCATTAATATCTAATTACATTGAGGTTGGGGATTTAGCTCAGTGGTAGAGTGGTAGCAAGTGCAAGGCCCTGAGTTCGATCCCCAGCACCTTTTTTGGATGCTTGTTGCAAGAAAAAAAATCTAATTACATTAAAATTGATCTTCATAAAAATGACTGAGGTGGGGGGTTTAGCTTGGTGGTAGAATGTATACTTTGTATGGATGAAGCCCTAGATTCAATGTCAGGATTCTCCTCATTGTGTTCCCACCCTCTATCTGGGGACAACTCCACAACGTTCCCTGACAAATTAATCTAGGTAGCAACTAACAGTGTTTGGAAAAATTTCCACCTTGGCACTAGCTACCTGAGGGTTTTTGGTGGGTATACATAGCTGGACTGTCTGGGAAACTCAATCATTTGCCAAGCTCCGGAATTTAGTAAAGCTACCTTTACTAAGGACACCTAATGATGGTTCTGCTTTCACTTTTTCATGAAACTAAGGTAAGGATGTAAAGTATTAGATGATCACAGCTAGAGGAAACTCACTCTGAATAAGGGTCACTGGGCAACCATTCACGGGGGTCCAAGGAGAAAAGGATGGTTTTATTTGTCCTTTCTAGACTTACAAAGGGTCTGGTGGGGTTGGTACAATCATTCCAAATACATCAACTGAGAGGGGTCTACGGGAGGACACACAGGCAAAGATCTTGAACAAAAAAGTAGCAATCTTGATATGCACACTGCAAAGTCCTCAGGGGTAGGTATGGTCTTTGTGTTCTTACAGCTGCTGGTTTCGCACAGCAGGTACTTCTGCACTTTTGCACAGAAGACAAAAAATCTGGGGAACTTAAAGCCCAGGCACCCCATTCCCTCTCTTACTGCACTAAGGACATTCAGATACAGTGAATTCTTAGACCAAAGTAAGTCCTGAGAGCTTCCTTTAGAGGTAGCTTCATGTGGCTATAAAAAACAGAAACAAAGAAAGCCACCAAAAGCATAGAAACTGGAATAGCAACCTTAACAACATCACAGACGTCCACTGACCAAGTATCTCTTCTTCACTGATGACTACAGTGACTTTCTACCCAAGGCAATCTTAAATTGCTCTTCAGGGTACAAATGCCTAACATAACTGTTTCTTCTATACAGCCACCCTCCACAAAACATGCAGAAATTTGTGTTTTTCTTCCCCATTCTCCCTTTTTTCATCTCCCATACTTCAGGACCAAGCTCAATTTCAGAATGTATTTATGTGGGCCAGTTCTCCCAGTCCAGTCATGTCTTCCAAGCCTGCTACCAAAAGGCTCTCCACTGCCCTGAGATTTATTGACCTGACAGCCTGGCTTTACCCTTCAGCAAGGTGGACCAGATAATGAACCTCACAGTGGGTGATTAGTGAGAGGCCATCAACTGGTTAAAGGAATAGTGACAGTGACTTTCTTTAATTTCCCTAGGCAGTCACTCTCACTTCCCTGACTTTATTTGGTTGAAACCCTAGACACCCCTTGCGAAGCTTTTTTTGCACTAATTGCAGATCCAACACACCCAGTGCCTTACCCTGTACAAGTAAGGCATCCAATCACATTAAACTGCAACCAAGGTGATGGGGGTGGAGAAAACACCACAACACATACAAATATTCAATCAGACCTTGCCCTTCTTTATGGCTTGTTGCAGGGAGGGCATTTTGCCCAGCTCCAGCCTAGAGGTGATGTCTCTGTGCTCTCTACCTGGGGTTTCTTTCCTTGAAAACATAGCACATTTCAGAAAAGGAGGCGGGAAACACCCTTTCTGATCTTAACTCACTGGCAACTCAACATGATGTCTCTGCCCCCTTGCCAGGCCTTGCTTAACCTGTCCCTTCCTAACAGACAGACTCCTTCACGGAAATTCCATTTGGGCCAAGTGTGGATGGATCACTACAGTTGGAGGCCAGCCTACCCTACACAGTGAGTTCAAGGCCAGCCTGAACTACACAGAGAGATCCTGTCTGTTTTAGTTACTTTCCTCTCGTTGTTGGGACAGAATACTCGACACCCAAAGTTAGGGGAAGAAAGGTTTATTAGCTCACAGGTTGGAGAGGTTTCAGTGTATAGTCCGCTGGGTCCGAGGCAGGGTGGCACAGCAGAGGCACGGCAGGCCGGCGTGGCAGACCGGCGGGAAAGTAAAGTGAGGAATTGCAAGGAATGTATGCAAATAAGCAATGCAAACAAGCAGCTAATTAGCTTCTTCCTGTGTCTTTTATCTAGGCTACCTGCCCTTAGGGCGGGTAGTACTCCCACCCTTAAATTTAATTTCACATCCTTGATCCCAGCAGAACCATGCCAAACCGATCAATAGATTAATTTAGTAACCTCACACTCCAGATCCAGCTATCTCTTAGCACATGAGGCTTTGGGGGGACATCTAGACACAAACCATAACACTGCCCCCAAACAAACAAACAAACAAAAAACTCCCACTTGTGAATTACACACAGTTTCATTTTCATTTTTAGGATTGTAACATCCTTTAAGCAGGATTCCTATGACAAGTCAAAATGCTGTTATGATACTCAGCAAAAACATTTACAATCAGCGTATCTTGGTAGAGCACTTGCCTAGCAAGCACAAAGCCCTGAGTTCAATCTCCAACACCAACCCCCCCCCAAAAAAACAAAACAAATAAAAAAATCAACATATCTTACAAAAGAGAGAAAAGTTTGTAACATCACACTTCTAGCCTCTGTGATATTACCACAGTTGGCAAACTATGCTCATAAAAAACAAAACAAAACATTTTAAAGAGCAACTTTTTTTGTGAGGACAGAATTTCATTATTTAGCTCAGGCTGGTCTTGAATTTTAAATCCTCCTTTTTCAACCTTCTGAATGTAGGGATTACAGGCATGTACCACCACACTCAGCTTGAGCCATTAATTGGAAAATAGGCTGTAGTGGAAATAAACTTCCCACAGATCTACTGGAAGGAAGGTGGTGGCTAAAAAACAAAACTCAAGAGGCAACACCTATTTAAACACTCTTGCCAAGCATGGTGGTGCATGCCTGTAATCCCAGCACTCAGGAGGCTGAGGCAGGAGGATTGCTGTAAGTTCCAGGCCAGCCTGTACTATGTAGTGAGTTCAGGGTCAGCCTGAACTACATAGTGAGACCCTGTCTCAAAAAACAAAAAACAAAACAAAATAAAAACCCCATTCCTATCTAATAACTGGAATAAAAGATCCTTCTTAAATCAAACTAAGAAAGCAAGGACTACTATCTCCCATAACCTCTTCGAAAGCTGATGACTATCTACTAGAACTCCTACTGGCCTCAACTCTGTTCCTTCTACCCTATGCACTGCCAATGAAGACTCACAGCTGCCTGGCTAAGGAAGTCAAGAAGTCTATGTCAACTGATGGTCATGATCATGTTGACCATGGTCATGCTGACGGTCATGTCAATACTCATACCTATTTGGAAAGATGCTGAGAGTGGAGCGATGAACAATAAACTGAGCTCTTCAAAACCAGTCACCTCAAAAAAAAAAAAAAAAAAAGACCAGTCACTTCTGCATTCATCCCACTTAGCTGTGGGACATTAATTTTGAGATGTTTTGCTTTTTGAACAAAATGGACCTACTATTTTAAAGACAATTAAAATGTGGTATGCTGCCTTTTAGGTTTTGAACCATACATTATTTATTAAGGAAAACTTTTTAAAAACTTTTTTTAAAGTTCTGTCCCTTTGGTGTATAGAAAAATCTACTTCTCACTGTAAACTTCTATGAGACACTCAAGTGGAACAGAGACTATTCTCTTTTTGGTAAACTTATCATACTGTGCCAGCATCCTTATCCAGGACCTCTTCCCCTCCCTCAGAAATAAGCCATGTTATACGTATGCACTCTCTCTGCTTCTCCCTTTCCCTTACTACTTCCTTCAGAATATCTGACAAATGCAGCCGTGTGACCCTGGATAAATTAGTCACTATAAAAGGACAGTTATACCTAGCCCAATTCGTTGTATGAATTAAGTAAAAAACCCTTACAAAAGTGACCAACTTAATAATAAAAAATTATTCCTTTACTTTTATTTGTATCTGTTTTAAATCCAAGATGCTCTCTCCCCTACCTAGGGCCTCTGGTAGTACAGCTGACCTCCTGGTCCAAGTAACAGCAGTCATCCTAGTAGCACATAATCAGCTGACATTCTTCTGAGGACCCTCTCTAGACGTCTGCATAACCTAAAGTTGATTACTGAGGAAAAGCTGCTTAGAGGAAAACACTCCTGCCTCTGACTCTGTGTTTCCTGCTTTAGCATACTAGCAAAAATCAGTTTATGCGAACTTTTTTTTCCTGCCAAACAGGTCAACTGAAATGCCAGACTCTAAACAAAGGCAACAAGGAAGGCAGGATCAGATGGCCAACACTGGTGTCACATGCTCACACTCAATCAGTTCCCACAGCAACCATCATTCATGGCTACAGAAAGACAGTGAAGGCCACAGGCTGTTGTAGACAAACACATTGCCAAGTACAGGAAACTGAGCTACGGCTATCTTGGGAGTCTTAAATCTTGGCTTTACAGCACAAGTCTCTGCCAAGCCTGCCTAGTACGATGGTAAGGGTCTGATCTAGAATGAGAAAACACTGCAGGAGCTCTCAGAGTAAATGACTTAGAGGCCTCAATTGCCTTTTTTTTGGCTCCAGCGCTGCCCAGGGAGAATGTTTATTGAAGTGCTTCCCATGGGAAAGTAAACTACATTTATTTTCAGCTCAGAAAACCCTGCTACCCAGCATCACGACCCTTCTCTCAGTCTTTTTCCGCATGCTAACACTGGCATACACAGGCTTAGCCTGTGACAGCTGACTGTAAAAGTTCAAGAACTGTGAAAAGACAGCTTCACATTAGCCATGGTAAGAGCATTCACACCCAACACTACCCATCAGCCCCCTCCCACCACTACCGCCCAGTGGTTATTAAACATTGACTAGCACCCCAAAGACCAACAACTCTAAACCTTTTAAAGCCTCAGGCTTGCTTTCCTCTTAAAACTTTCCCCAAGATCTTTCCTGGTGCATTCTCTCAAATAATGGATGATACCCAGGGCCCCTGGTGTTGTGACTCACAAACTGGGACTCTCCTTTTCTCACTCCTCTCTGAGAAATAAAGCTAGGTTTGATTTGAATTTTTTTTTTCCTGATACTGGGGATTGAGCCCAGGCACTATGCACAGAGCTACATCCCCAACCCTTTTCATTTTTTGTTTTGAGACAGGGTCTCGCTGAGTTATCCAGGGCAGCTTTAACTTGTAATCCTTCTAGTTCAGCCTTTCAGAGTGCTGGGAATATAGACACGTGCCACCATGCCAGGATTTCATCTGGATTTCTAAATACCCAGCAGTTATTTGTAATGACTCTCAGATCAGGAGAAAATCAAAAAGATTTAGAAAGTTTACTAATTGAAACAAGTAAAACTTAGCAGCTTCTAACAATACCCTGTTTTGTCATAATACTTTTTTTTTCTTTGCAGTGCTGGAGATCAAACCCCAGGCCTCGTACACGCTAGGCATGTGTCCTACCATTGAGTTACATCCCCAGTCCCATCAAAACACTTCTGAGGATATGTCTTGTACAACATTATACAGGCCTCATCTGAAATCAAAAACCAAAAGTCTAGTGAGGGTGAAACAAACAAAAAAATAATGGGAAGTAAAACTCCATGAAAATGCCTAATACAAAAACTTACAATCTCATTATACCATTTTATGTATGGTTCTATGACACAATGAGTACCAGGAGAACATCTTTCTGATCTTCACAAAGAATTCCTAAACTTACATGTAGCGAAATTTTAGCAAGTTCTTGGGCTGCTGGGTTGGAAAGAAAACCAGCATTAAGAATGATTTGCTGGGCTGGGGATTTAGCTCAGTGGTTAGAGTACTTGCTTTGCAAGCACAAGGCTGTGAATTTGATCCTCAGCACCAAAAAAAAAAAAAAAAAAAAAAAAATCATTTGAAAAAAAAAAAAAAAAAAGATTTGCCCATTCTTAGAAACAGGAAGTAGAATGGCAGCTGCCAAGGTAGGGAGGAGGGTATTCAGAGGATACAGAGTTTCAGTTCTGTGGATGGACAAATCCTAGGGATTCATGGCACAACAATGTACATATTATTAGACATACTCTACTTGCTTTCCATACTTAAAAATAGTTCAGATGCCAGATTCTTATGTGTGTTTGTTTTACTACAATAAAAGAAAAAGGCAGATTTGCCCATCAGGGCTCAGCACATGTCTAGTGCCGGGGTTGGCTCATACTAGGTTCTTAATAAATACTTGTGGTTGAATTGAAGACAGAACAATTAGGAAATGCTGACAGTCAGTGCATTAGAGATTGTGGAGGCTGTGATTAAACGACCAAGTTGCATTTATACGTCTTTCAGTCTCTTGGTATTGTGACCCAAGGACATGACTTGCAAGAACACTGGCATTCTTCTCTATTCGTCTGTCCTTTTTAGGTCCTAGGCTTGAGTATATGTTAAAATGTAGGATTCTCCATTTATCCAATCCCTATCCTTCCTCTTTCAAGACCAAGCTCAACTCTTCTCTCCTCATATGGCCCCTTTTCTGATCACTGAAACTGCAGAGATCTTTCTCTACCAGGAACAGATCCACTGCTAGTACTGGTCTGCTGACAATAAATAATGCCTGTACCATCTTTTGCACTATTCTATCCTTTGCACTATTCTATCCTTCAAAAGCAAAGATCCTTTATCATACTTCAGTATGCCTCACATGCTTAGCACAATCGGAGACCCAGAGCAGGCACTAACTGCTAAAATACTGATAGCTGAATAAAAGTGGCTAAAGCAAGAGTGGGCCAATAATTCACTTGCTTTTCAGCGGGATATCTCAAAGGCATAGAACTGATCATGAAGGAGTCTGAAAGGAATGAGGTGCTAAGGAAGGTTTTGCTTTGAAGTCTAACTTGCCACTATGTCCTCCAAACATTTCAAGACTCTTGAGAATCTTCTGTAAGGGTCTGCTAGGAAGCCCTATCTTGCCTATAAGGAAGCAGGAGCTGAAATAAATTAATACGTCACAGCTGGGGATTTAGCTCAGCGGTTAAAGTGCTTGCCTTGCAAGCACAAGGACCCGAGTTCGATCCCCAGCACAAAAAAAAAAAAAAAGACAAGAATACGTCACAGCATTTGTAAACCAAAACTGTGAAAACCCACAGGAGCTTAAGATCCTCAATGGGCATTTCCTTTTTTTTGTTTTTGTTTTTGTTTTTTTTGTTTTGTTTGTTTGTTTTTCCCAGTGCTGGGGATTGAACTCAGGGCCTTGTGCTTGCAAGGCAGGCACTCTAACCAGTGAGCTAAATCCCCAGCCATTGTTTTTTGTTTTTTAAGGGAGGAAAAGTTTATTTAGTTCACAGCTTGTAGAAGTTGCAGTCCATAATCAGCTGGCTCCAAGTCAAGGTGGCACAGCACTGCAGAAGAGAAACTGCTCACAGCAGGCAGATGGCAGCAAGGGATGCAGGGGGACAATGGGCACTTTCATAGGTCTGTCAGCTTTGGAGCAAGGGAAGTATAAGAGACCATCAAAAGTAGCTGAGCTAATGAATTTTAAAATGTTAAAAGGGGAGTCAGACTGGCTGAGAATTCAGAAAAGAAAAAGAAAGCAAATGTATACTTTTAGACACAATTTCAGAATAATTTCTAAAATCTGTTTATTCTTGGATTTTAAATTAAGAACCATCTATAAGTGGGGCATGGTGGTGCACGCCTATAATCCTAGTACTCAGGAGGCTGAGGCAGGAGGATCACCCATGCCTTTGGGCTACATAGTGAGGATCACTCTGGGCTACATAGTGAGTTCAAGGCCAGCCTACACTACAAAGTGAAATCCTGTCTCAAAAAAGAGAACTACCCCTAAGTAAATATTATTCCAAGAAATTTCATGGCAGATTTCTTGAATGTGAACCCATCTTTAACATGATGCAGCCAATAATAGTAGAAAGTTTGTTTCATACTATGAAAAGCAGAATAGAACTACTATGAACAAGAAGAGTAAAGGGAAACTATGAAAGAAAGGGAAAGAGAGCAAGCAAGGGGGCTGGGGATTTAGGTCAGAGGTCAGCGGTTAGAGTGCTTGCCTTGCAAGCATAAGGCCCTGAGTTCAATCCCCAGCACCAAAAAAAAAAAAAAAAAAAAAGAGCAAGTGAAGGATGGAGGGAGGGGGGAAGCAGAATAGAGGAAAAGGCATGCCTAAGAGTTTAGGGTAAGACAGGACAGGGAAGTGAGCCTCCACATGGGCTCTTCTACTTCAGCATACTTTTGTGACGGGGGCATTGCCTCAGCAAGACAGGATGTCCTGAAAGCATCTAAGTCTCCAAGATTTAGCCCAGAGGCAAGAGCTTTTCTTATAATACCTTCCATTCACATTTATTTAGTAAAGAGAAAAAGATCATTGGGACTTATCTATGAAATACAGGTTGTGTCACTCGACTATCTTCCTTTGGGAATGAAAATCACGATGTAGATTACTGAGGAAGGAGAGGCTGGAGACTGGAATTTAGTAAGTTTTACAACACTGATGAGCTAAAGCTGTTGTACTTGTGGACTTAAGGTTTTTGTATTTGTGAGGAGAGAACTAGAGGAGACAAGCAGAACTGAAATCAGAGAGAAAGAAAGCAGCCCTAGGAATGAAAGAAACTAAAGCAGACTCAAAGTTCCCATGTGAGAGACATTTATGTCACCATGCATTCTAAATCCTTCAGTCTGACTCCTTAGCTTAGTAGGAATCCTTACTCCTTGATCATCAAGTCTGCCTTGCATATCATATGTCTCTACTAGGTAGGGATGGCTCCTTACCAACAAGTCACACTGGAGAAAGAAAGAAGCTAAATCTTAACTAAAGGTAGGTAAAGGGCCTGAAGGACAATTTTTTTTCTCCAGTGCTAGGGATTGAACCCAGTGCCTCATGCATGCTAGGCAAGGGCTCTACCACTGAGCTACATTAAGGATCATTTTTACGGATGTTCTAGAAACAAGCCAAATCCAGTAGGGGATAAGCTACAAGTAATTTCATAGCTTTTGGAAAAACAAGTTCCATCTTCTCCGTAATCTTTACTGATAAAGATATGTCAAATACAAAAAGAAGTCAACATATACATACCTAGTGCTATATTAAAAATTTAACTCAAAACTGGGCTGGGGACACAGCTCAGTGAGGTAGAGCCTGCCTAGCATGCATGAAATCCTGGGCTCAATCCCTAGCAATGCAAAACAAACAAGCAAGCAACAACAACAACAAAAACTCAAGAGAGATTAAAGACCTAAATGTAAGAGTGAAAACTAAACTCTTAAAACCTAAGGACAAAGTGCCATGATATTGGATTTGGCAACAATTTCTTAGATATGACACCAGAAGCACAGGTAATGAAAAAAGTAAACAAACCAGACTTGTACATAAAGAACACTATAAAAAGACAACCCACAGAATGTGAGAAAATGTGTATATCACATATCTAATGAGGAATTAATATTCAGAACATATTTTAAAATGTCTAAAACTCAACAACTACAAAAGCAATCTTCTCAATTTAAAAATGGGCAAAGTGCTTAAATACAGATTACTTCAAAGGTGATACACAAATAGTCAATAAGCACATAAAAATATGCTCAACTTATCATTAGGCTAATACAAATCGAAACCACAATGTGATAAAACTTGATACCTATTAAAATGACTATTAAAATGAAAAGAAAAAGAAAACGTTTTGGCTAAGATGTTAAGAAATTGGAATACTGTACAAAACAGTGCAGTCACTCAAAAGGAACAATCTAGTGGCTCTTCAAAATGTTAAATGTAGAATTATCATATAAATGTAGAATGATTCAGCAACTTTACTTTTGGTTATATACACAAAAGAATTGAAAGCAGAGACTTAAACACATATTTGTAGAACAATATTTATATATACGCATTATCAACAATAGCTAAAGGGTGGAAACAACCTAAATGTCCACCAAGAGATGAAGAAAACATGGCTTATACATACAATGGTATATATACATATATAAACACAACATAGTATTATTTTGCCTTAAAAAGGAATGAAATTCTGATCTATGCTATGACATGAATGAACCTGAATATACTATGCAAAGGGAAATAAGCAGTCACAAAAGTGTATGATACCTGGCTGCGCATAAAAGCGCATGCCTATAATCCTAGCTACTCAGGAGGCTGAGGGAGGAGGACTGCAAGTTCAAGGTCAGCTTGGGCAACTTAGTGAGACCCTGTCTCAAAGAAATTTTTTAAAGGTCTGAGAATGCAGCTCAGTGTGTACAGCGTGCCTACCATGCATGAGGCCTGGGGTTCAGTCCCCAGTGAACTGAAAAACAAAAAGGATATGATTCCACTAAGTATGTGATTCCAGTAAGTTACCTGGAATAGTCAAATTCACAGAGATAGAGAATAAAACAGTGTTTACTATTAACAGTGATTACCTGCTGAGGGCAGGGGAGTGGGTGTTAGAATTTAATGATTACATAAATGAGTATAGAAGGATAAATTCTGGAAAAATAGTGGTGACAGTTGCACAACAGTGTGAATGTACTTAATGCCACTCAACGTACACTTTAAAACAGTAAATTTTAGCCAGGTGTGGTGGTACACACCTGTAATTCCAGAATTAGGGAGGCTGAGGCAGGAGGATCATTGTAAGTTCAAGGGCAGCCTGGGCTTGCATAGTGAGACTCTATCTCAAAAAAGAAACAAAACAAAAGTAAAAAAAAAAATCCCAGTAAATTTTATGTCTATTTTTCAACATGCAAAAATGAGGTAAAGATGAACAAGTTTCACAATTAATCTTAGACAAACACAACATGTACATATACACTATAAAAATGTATGCAGTTTATTAAGCTAGAAAATGCATGATTCATGCAGTCACTTAGAGGGCATTAACTCATTAAAAAGTTTTGCCCTCCATAAAGCCAAAGAAAACTAACAGAAAACTGATATTTATTTTTTGGATGTCTGTAAAGAAACCCCACTGAGAGACACTGGGCTTTGTTTAACTAGCAACAATGCACTGCCTTGAAATGCTTAAAACAGAAGCCAGACCAGGCGTGGTGGTGCACTCCTGTAATCTCAGCTCTTGGGAGGCTGAGGGAGAAGGATGGACACAGGTTCAAAGCCAGCCTGGGCTACATAGGGAGTTCAAGACCAGCTTGAACTACATAGCAGGATCCTCTCTCAAACACTCGAACACACACACACACACACACACACACACACACACACACACACACCCCAAAAGCCAGAATGTATGTAGGGGTAGTCAGTAATCCACAAATCTCTTACCAGAAGAAAATGGGAGGCTGGGCAGGTAGACCTAGCAAAGTCGTCTGTCTTGTCTACTTACTAAATGCTATAAATTGCAATTATCACATATACATGGTCTCTAGGTTTTATTTTAGGATCCACTGGAGATTAAATTCTTGATTTTTTCCCCTACTCAATCTGCTGCTAACAAAAGCAAGGCCCTATTGCATCCCAAAGCCAACTCTTTGAGAAGTTGTGAAAATTTTTAAAACTCTCATTAGCATTAATGTTCATCAGTGAATGGAGGGAAGCATTCCAATGGATGTGAGAGATAAACAAGGTAGTCAAATACCTCTAATTGAACACTGCTGAACATAACACCAAGTGCAGTGTAATGCTCTCATTTAGCACCCTTTGCAGACAATTAGGAAAGAGCAGCAACAACTATTTTGAGGATGGTTTTGAAGAGTCCCAGAGGGCTGAGGATTTAGCTCAGTAGTTAGAATGCTTGCCTTAGCAAGCATAAGGCCCCGAGTTCGATCCCCAGCTCCAAAAAAAAAAAAGGGGGGGGTCCCAGAACATCATCATCTTCCAGATGTAACGACAGCTGGGCATGGTGGCGCATACCTGTAATCCCACCATTCAGAAGGCTAAGGCAGGAGGATTACTGCAAGTTCAAGTCCAGGCTGGGCTACACAGTGAGTTCCAGGCTGGGCTACACAGTGAGTTCAAGGTCAGCCTGAACCACAAAGCAAGACATCTCAAAGAAAAGGAGAGCCAGGTGCAGTGGTCCATTCCTGTAATCCTAGCACTAGGGAGGCTGAGGCAGGAGAATCACTCCAAGTTCAAGATCAGCGTGGGGTATATAATGAGTTCAAGGCCAGCCTCAACTACATAGCAAGTCCCCGCCTCAAAAAAAAATTAAATTAATTTTTTTTTAAAAACCCTTAAAAAAAAAAAAAAAGGAGAGATAGGTAATGAGGGTTGTACCCCTCCCAGACATGAGCAAGGATGGCGGGCAAGCAGCCTGCACAGGACACTGGCAACCCCTACCCCCAATGCAAGGGCAAGACTATCCACTAATCCCAAGCTGGCTCTACATTTTGCTTCCTCTCACCAATAGGCAACAAACTGAGGACTAACCAAACGACCTGATCCTGGATAGAGACACTATTCAGGGAGAGAAGTGAGTAAACAGACCCCATGACTGTCAATATTACGTCCAATATTCCACTTGAGCCCTCAACCTGCAGCTTACATCTAGCAAAGTTTTTCCCCATGTAACAATGGGAGCAAGGGCATGCCTTGGCTTGGATGATAACCACAATCTAGGGTGAATGGGGAGAGGGGCCTCTGGTGCAGGGAGAGCACCTCAAACACACAGGTCCTAAAGATAGGTGGAGAAGATCATGACTGGCTGGATCCCAAGAATGCAGAGCTCAGAAATAAACTACTCATTCAAAAACAAAGGAATTTTTTCTTTGACTCAATCTTTTTTTGATTTTTCTATTTTTTATTATTTTTATTTTTCTTCATTAGGGTTTTTAGGGTTTACGGGTTTTTTTTCCCTTCCTTTTTCCACCTCTTTTAGTTTCTTTTTCTCTCCTTTTCTCTTTCCTCTTTCAATTTTTTCCCTTTTCCTTATCCTTCTTTTATTTCCTGTATTTTTCTGTTTACCTTTTTTCTTTTTCTTGATTGTTCTTTCCTATGACTATTTTCTAACATTATTAATTTTCTTTTACTCTCAATAGGACCCCCTATATCACTTTTATCTCCTCCTTTTCATATTCCATTGATTATAGTGTACTTCTGTTCACGAGCACTTTGGTTTGCCAACAGTTTGGTTCACAAACAGAAGTGTTCGGCAAAATTTTGTTTTTGTCTTCACTGGGTGATAAACATGACAATGGCCATCTTTCCCCCACAAATATGAATGTGACCAGGTTTTCCAGAATTGCAGAACAAATTAAGTTCATGAACTGAGGTACTACTGTAATTTTTCAAATTGTTTTTTTTTCATTCTGAGTCCCCACCAGATAGCTAGTTAACTTTACACTATTTCATAAAGTTGAATACTGTTGAACACTGTTTTATAGTTAGTAGAGGTAAAGTTTCATTTAATAGATAGCTATTGTAGGCCAATAATAGGTTAATATTTGGCTTATTTTAATGTTCATACTATATTTACACATCTCTTTTCTATGACTATTGACCCTTCAGATCTGTCAATACTCAGTTTGTATTTGATGATATAATTGATGCTAATTTTATTATTATAGACAAGGTGACACAGCTGTTGTTATTCATTGATTCTCTTGAGATGCCAATATCAGGATTGCTCTGGGATCATGAATAATACTGTAGCCCATTCCTAGCAAATTGGGTTTTGGGCCAAACATGCTGCAGCCTCCCATCCCAAGTAAATGGAGCTGGGTGCATCATGGGACAGAGGCAAAAGACAACAGTTGACTATGCCCAGAGGACACTACTGAAAAGTAGATATTATCTAAAAATGTCTCCATACTTGAAATAAAGCTTTCCACTATAATCAACCTGTAAGCCTCAACACTAAAACAAAGAAAGAAACAAAAGAATAGCACCATGAGAAGACAAGCTAACAAAATGCCTCCCAAAACTCCCAATTCCCCCAAGACAGATCTCATAGGGCATCTAAGGAGAGGAAACCAAAAGCTACATACCTGCATTATTTAAAATGATATCAGGGAGATAAGAGAGCAGATAAATAAGGCACTTTGCAAGTTCACAGAACATATAAGTACAAATTAAAAATGATCAACAAATCTACAGGGGATTTAGCTCAATGGTTAGAGTGCTTGCCTCACAAGCACAAGGCCCTGGGTTTGATCCCCAGCACCAAAAAAAAAAAAAAAAAAAAACCAAACAAATCTACAGAAGATACTAATAAGAAGCTATCAGAGCTAAATAAAATGATGCAAAACATGAACAACCACCAAAGAAAAGAATTAAGAGTCCATAAAAAAGCTTCCAATAGAAAATCAGGAGTTTAAAAATTCTATTAAAAGTATAGGCAGCAGAAGTGATCACAAATATGAATGTGACCAGGTTTCACCACCTGGACAGAGTGTCACCACCAGAATAAAGGACAGTTGCCAGTGCAATTCATAAGATATTTTAAAAACAATAAGAGAATGTGAAAAATGGATATAACACTCCTAGATGATCAAAGAAGACTAATCTAAGATTAACTGGAATTAGTGAAAAAATCAGAACACAGCACAAATGGAGTAAAAAAACTTGTTTAATGAAATAAGAGCAGATAATTTTCCAATAAGGGAAAATAATTTAATATACAGATAAATGAGGCATATAGAACCCCAAATAGCCATGACCAGAAAAGAACCTTTCTATGACCTATTATAGACAGCTAAGGAAGGTAGAAATATTATAGGCAGTCAGACAGGGCTGGGCCCTCAATGGAGTCAATACACAAGAGGAGAATACCTACAACTATGGCTGGAGGCACATCCATTGAAGGTCAGGACTCAAAATAAGGCCGAGGGATAAACAATGAACTGAAGATCACATTCATCTGATCTGATAAAGTCCAGGTCACCCAGGTGGGTGACCAAGACCTCCAGATCCACCCCATCCTGGAACATCTTTATTCTTTCCATGTTCATTTGCTATGAGACCTTCTTCTCCATTGGATCAATAATTACCTAAGCGACTACTCTTGTAATATTATTGGTTAACCATAATTTTGACATACATTGTACCCGCCTCACGGTTTTGCCCTATACGATCCCCTCTAAAGAGTGGGACTCGTTGGCAACCCACTTGGGTACCCTCCTGTCTCTCAGGAGCTCTCTTTCTCTCTCAATAAATTTCCTACTCTTAACCTCCTTTGTTCCTTAGAATTCATTCTTTGACTTCGGGAAACACGAACTCAGCATAACTGACATCTAGCAGGTCGGGAGTTACATTTTTTCCCCTATATCAATATCATAGTCAAAATCCTGGAAATCCAACATAAGAACAAAATCTTAAAAGTGGTTACTGAAAAACAATGAATCACTTATAAAGGAACACCCACTAGAATTAGACTTCTCAACACAAAATTTAAAGGCCAGGAGAGCTTGGAATGAAGTGTTTTAAGCCCCAAAAGAAAACACTTTCTAACCCAGGCTGATATATCTTGCAAAACTATCTTTCAAAATTAATAGAGAAATGAGATTATTTTCATGATAAACAGCACTTACAGGAATTCATGATCACCATACCAGCAATCCAAAAAAGTTTGAAGGATATTCTTAGAGACAACGAAGCTAAAATGACAAAAAAGTCTACTAGAATGAATATACTAGGCAAAGCAAGCAGTTAAGTAGAAGGGAAAGACAGGGAATCATCAAAAGAAAAATAAAACAATGACAAGAGTATGTCAACACCTATCAGGAATAACTCAATATGAATGGTCTCAATTTCCCAATCAAAAGATCCAGACTGGCAGAATGGATCAAGAAACAAAATCGAATAGTATACTGTATATAAGAAACACATTTAACCCAAAAAGAAACTCAGAGTAAAAATCAAAGGATGAAGAACAATATTTCATACAACAGGAACCTGAAAAGAAGCAGGAGTAACTATTCTATTTTCAAACAAAGGGAATTTCAAGCCAAAACTGATCAAAAGAGGCAAAGAAAGTTATATATGCTGGTTAAGGGAACAATCCAGCAAAAAGAGAGAACAATTATTAATACACATGCATAGAACAACAGCACACCCAACTTCATAAAACAAGTACTACTGGACATAAAAGACCAGATAAACATAAACACCATAATAGTGGAGGATCTTAATAAGCCACTATCACAAACAGATCAACTAGACAAAAAAATCAATGAAGAAATATCAGAGTTGAATAAAACCTTCAAACAAATGGACTTAATAGATATCTAAAGAATCTTCCAGA
The DNA here is from genome assembly GCA_004026905.1 of Hystrix cristata. NCBI lineage: Eukaryota > Metazoa > Chordata > Mammalia > Rodentia > Hystricidae > Hystrix > Hystrix cristata. The sequence continues at coordinate 99,928 of PVJO010001537.1, forward strand.
CAGAAAGAGGCTTTCCTACCCCCTTGCTTGCACCCCTTGCTTACCTTGCTGCCTTCTGCCTGTCTGCCATGCCACCCTGCCTTGGACCCAGCTGATTGTGGACTGAAACCTCTACAAACTGTGAGCTAAATAAACCTTTCCTCCCTTAAAAAAAAAAAAAAAAAAAAAAAGAGTCCTCCATCACCAAAAGAATATACATTCTTCAAAGCAGCACATGGAACTTTCTCTGAAAGATGTCACATACTAGCCAATAAAGCAAGCTTAAGTAAATGTAAAAGAACTGGAATTATACCATGCACATTAATAGATCATAGCACAGTGAAACTAGAAATCAGTGACAAAAGAAAACACAGAAGTTAGGCAAATGCATGAAAACTAAACAAGCTGGGTGTGGTGACTCACACCTATAATCCCAGTACTTGTGGGAGGTTGAGGCAGGTGGATCATAGCAAGTTCAAGGCTACCCTGGGCTACATAGTGAGTTCAAGGCCAGCTGGAACTACATAAAAAGACCCTGTCTCAAAATAAACAAACACCCTAAACAATACATTCTCTTTTTTTTTTTTTTTTTGTGCCAGGGATCAAACTCAAGGCCTTGTAACAATACATTCTTAAATAAATATTGGGTCACAGAAGAAATCAAGGAAGAAACAGATCCACTTCTAGAACTAAACAATAATGTCAGTACAGCATATCAGACCTTGTGGGAAAAAATAAAAGCTGTCCTAAGAGGAAAATTTATAGCTGTGAATTCACACATCATGAAAACTGAGTGCATGCAGACAAATAACACTGCACCTCAAGGCCCTAGAAAAACAAGAACAACCCAAACCCAAAGCTAGTACAAGGAAGACAATCATAAATATCAGAGCACAAATTGATGAAATTGAGATTAAAAAAAAAACAACAACAAATCAGTGAGTTGAAGAGTTGGTTCTTTGAAAGAATAAACAAAATAGCCAAATCTTAGCCAATCTAACCAGAAAAAGACAAGACCCAAATCAATGCAATTAGAAATGCAAAGGGTAAAATCACAATGCTGAAATTAAAAAGATTATTAACAACTCTTTCTCAAAACTGTACTCCAATAAACTGGACAAGTCAGAGAAATGGATAGATGCCTAGATATGTATGAATTGCCAAAACCGAATCAAGGTAATTTAAATACCCTGAATAATCAATCCAATAAGATGCAATGATGCAGCAATTAAAAAAAAAAAAAAACCTACCAACTAAGAAAAGCCCAAGTCCACATGGATTCACTGATGAATTCTACAAAACTTCAGGGAAGATCTAACATTAATACTCCTCAAGCTCTTTAATGAAATTGAAAGGGAAGGAGTACTCCCAAAGTCATTCCTGGAAGCTACCATTACTCTGATTCCAAAACCACACAAGGATCTAACCAAGAAAGAGAACTACAGACCAATCTCTTTAATGAATATAGATGCAAAAATCCTCAACAAGATACTGACAGACAGAGTGAAATGACTCATCAAAAAGATCATACACTATGACCAAGTAGGCTTCTTCCCAGTGATACAAGGATGGTTCAATATAGGCAAATCAATAAGTGTAACATACCATATAAACAGAATTAAGGACAAAAACTATATGATCCTGAATATACACAGGAAGTCCGTGACAAAACCCAACATCTTTTCATGATAAAAACATCGGGTATAACAGGACCTTATCTCAATCTGATAAAAACCATTTATGACAAATGTACTGCCAACATTATACTAAATGAGGAAAAACTGCAAGCTTTCCCTCTAAAATTAGAAACAAGACAAGGATGTCCCTATCATTATTCCTGCACAACATAGTACTTGAAACATTAGCAAGGCCAATTAGACAAGAAAAAGAAATAAAAAGAATATGTATAGGAAAGGAAGAGGTCAAATTATCATTATTTGTAAATGACATGATCCTCTACATTGAAGACACCCAATATATCCACCAAGACTCTTACAATTAATGACCAAATTCAGCAATGTAGCAGGATACACAATCAACAAAAATCAATAGTATTCCTGTATGAACTCATTGAAGAAGAAATTAGGGAAAAAATATCTTTCATAATAGTACCAAGAAAAATTAATTATGCCAGGCATGGTTGCACATGCCTGTAACCCTAGCACTCAGAAGGCTGAGGCAGGAGGATCGCTGCAAGTCCAAGGCCAGCCTTGGCTACATAGTGAGTTCAAGGCCAGCCTGAGTTATGTGGTGAGAACCTGTCTCAAAAAAAAAAAAAAATTAATTACTTAGGAATTAACCTATCTAAGGAAGTAAAAGACTTCTACAACAAAAACTACAGTATGCTGAAAAAGGAAATCAAAGATGACATCAGAAAATGGAAAGATATCCCCTGTTCCTTGATAAGCAGAACCAATATAGTCAAAATGGCCAGCCACACCTCCAAAATTGAAGCACAGATTTAATACAATCCCAATCAAAATACCAACAGCATTCACATAACTTGAGAAAACAGTCTTAAAATTCATATGGAACCAGAAGTGACCCAGAATAACAAATGCAATCCTGGATAACAAGAGCAAAGCAAGCATTGCAGTTCCAGACATGAAGTTATATTACAAAGCTACAGTAATAAAAACAGCATGGTACTGGCACAAAAACAGATAGGAAGATCAATGGAACAGAATAGAGGATGCATTCAACTGTTTGATCTTTGACAAAGGGCCTAAAAACATAAACGAGGAAAAATAGCCTCTTTAATAAATGATGTTGGGAAAACTGGCTATCCTCATGCAGAAGATTGAATCTAGATCCCAATCTCTTACCATGTACTAAATTAAAATTGAAATGGATCAAAGAACTAAATGTTAAGCCAGAAATACATAACCTGCTGGAAGATAAAACTCTTGAAGTCACAGGCATAGGCAAGGACTTTCTGAACAAAACCCTAGTTACACGGGAAATAGTACTAAGAATCAACAAATGGGATCATATCAAATTAAAAATCTGTACAGCAAAAGAAACAACCAAAAGAATGAAAACAAAACCTGGCAGCAATTCCTCAGATAGAGGACTAATATCTAGAATATATAAAGAACTCCAAAACATTAGACATCCCCCCACCCAATAAGACCCAATCAAACAATGGGCAAGTATTTCATAGAAGTACAAACAGTCAAAAAATACATGAAGAAATGCTCAATACCACTGACCATTAAAGAAATGCAAATTAAAACAACACTGATACTCCATCTTACTCCAGAAAGAATGGCTATCATTAAGAAATCAAATAATAACAAATGCTGGTGAGGATGTGGGGAAAATGGAACCTTTCTTTATTGTTAATGGGAACACAAACTAGTATAACTACTATGGAAATTAATACAGAGACTCCTCAAAAAACTAAAATTCCATTTGATCCAGCTATTCCCCTTCTAAGTATCTTCCTGTAAGAGTGAAAAATATCATACACAGATACATACATAGATACATACATATTACAGTGCTACAGAACAATTCATAAAAGCTAAATCTTGGAAGCAGTCTATACATCCATCAACAGATGAATGACTAAAGAAAATGTGGTATTTACATACAGTAGAGTACTACTCTGCCATAAAGAAAGATAAATGAGTCATTTGTAGGAAAACAGATACACCTAGAGATCATAATGTTAAGTGAAATAAATCAGACACATAAGTTTAAATGTATTGCATGGTTTCTCTTACATGAGAAACCCAAATTATAAATAAAGAGCAAAATAAAAGATAGAAAACAGGAAGTAGGAATACTGATCTTTCTCAAATGGGATGGAGGGAAGGAAGAGGAGGGAGGGAAACAGGATGAAAAAGAATTAAGATGTGTTAGGTACACATGCCAATTCCACATAAGGAATGTAAACATTATGTACTGCAAACATGCATTAATAAAATAAATAAATAGGTAAGAGCAATTATTCAATACATAGTTTTTAAGAATACAACATTTTTAAAAAGAGAGGTAATGAGTACCCAAAGACTCCCTGATAGGGCTGGAACTGGCTTAGTGGTAGCATCTGCTTAGCACGTGTGAATACGGAGGTTTAATCCCTAGCACCGAAGTGGTGCAGGATCTCCATGACTTCAAGGACTATACTTAAGATTATTCACCACTGATCCCCTCTGCCCAGCACCACATCCTGTAATACAGCAGGCATTTATTTATTGCCTACATAAATAAATCTTTGAGAGCTGCTCTTCCCTCTCCTGTCTAAGATTAGTACTCTCCCTCTCCACAGGAATTATTTCACCCCTTGCTTGGGAACTCTTTTCCAGAGGCATTTTTATCACTTCATTTAACTTTTTTTTTTTTAACAGTACCAAGGTTTTACATTTATTAAAGATAGAAAAAGAAACGCTCCGTAGAGCAAGTTTGAGTCAAGTAAAAGTAGAAAAATAAGTACACCCTCCAGGATGAAAATGGGCTACTGTGAGAAAGTTCATTTAACTTGGAAAGAAACTGGAGGAAGGTGAGGACATGTGCTTGTTGATCATCCTTTTCCAGATTGCCTCCTGCACCAGAATATGTTTTTATTATTGGTCTGTGGCTGCTACTGCTGGAGAAAGATTTCAGCCCAAGCCCCCCTAGCTAGCTGCATGAAGCTGACAGTAAAAATGTGTGCTCTTTTAAAAAAAGTTTTTTAGACTAACTAGAGCTCACTGTAGATGGAAAGTCACTCCTTCCCTCACTGTTCAGAATTCAAGGTATTGAATTATTCTGCAGAAAAACAACACAGTAAAACTGACAGGAACTAGTCCAACAGGAAGAGGCAGCAACACTAAGAAGCATCTTGCAGAGGCCCAGTGTCAGAGAACAAGACTCCAGACTACAACATAGGGACAGAGGGAAGAAGAAAATGAAAGCCATTTACCAAAGCAGTTTTAAATGTAAGCAGTTTTAAATGTAAGGATGGATTCACACAGCTGGCCTCACAAAAGAGAACAAACATGTCAAAGGGAACAACTGACAGACTAACAGAGTTCTGTCCATCTGGCTGAGGAAAGAGCCACTGCAGGGAACACTTCAGAAGCCTATCTGTTGGGAAAAGCCTGCATGGTGCCTCGCTGGGTGAACAGAGCAGCTTTTCAGAATGCTAGAACACACTGTCACACCAGAGCTGCTGGCCGGCCTTGCCAACAAAAAGGGTTACAATGATGTGCTGGGGTCCGGAGGGGAGAGGGGATGGGGTGCTAAGTATAAGTGGTCTTCTTACTAGCTTGGAATCTGTATCCTGGCCCCTCCAACTGGGCAGCAGGATGGGAAGTAAGGCAATCATATGAAAAGGATTTTTTGTTTTGTGCTTTTTAAAACAGGACTCAAGTATCTCAGAATTAAACATTAGATTCAACCCCATGCCATGCTAAATCCCCATCTGTACTTTACATAATGCAGAGTTGAGTGCAGGCGCTTTGGGAAAAGAGAAATCAGGCCAGACCCAAGAAAAACAAACACACAAGCCTATCTGCATTCCCAAGTTAGGCCATACCACAGAAAGACCTCCTCACAAACAATTGCTAAAGGCAAAGGGAACTCAATTACTAAGGAAAATCTGTCCCAATGAGGGCTCATGTTTTAATGAGCCAAGTAGTTTCAAATTAAACTGAACTCAGGTTTTTTTTAGATTGGCAGTTTCTTCTATTTCTAAATTCTCATTTCTTTCTTTCAAATATCAAAATGACTCTCTTACTAAAATTTTAAAGAGTAATGCCTTATCACCCACTCTGGACACATATTCGCCACATTTTCACCTCCATATCACCTATATAACTAAACGTAACTTTCAGAGGGTACAACTGAGAAGGTGCAACTCTATTTAAAGTACTATCAAGTAATCGTGTACCAATGCCTCTCAGCAGCCTGACACTTGCCACCCCCGCCAAAAGCTCAGTCACAGATTCTCCTGCCACCAGAGAGAAGGCAACTGTTTGCTCCTAGCCAACAACTAGGTCACTCTGGGGAGGACAGTGGCTTACCTGCTCCTCTGACAGTTGGGATATGTGATTCACAGCAGCGTAGGATTCAATTTTGGGATTAAAGTGGTTGATGATGGCTCTGAAACAAAGAATTTACATTAATATAGTACCAGATGGAGGAAGAGGACAACCCAGTAAAAATAAGGATTGAGTACACTCTGGTTTAGAGTATTAGATCATGGGAGAGTTGTCAGAGGGAAGGCTACTGTCTTCTTACTGAACCTGTGAAGGTTACAAATGGGGTTACAAATGGGGATTAACCCCTTCAGAAGGGGTTGATCATTTTATAGACAGAGAATAGAACTAAGGACTGGGGATGAAGTTCAGTGACAGAGCACTTGCCCTGCATATGCAAGATCTTGGGTTCAATCCCAGCATCACGAGAGCGAGACAGAGAGGAGGAGGAGGATGTCAAGCACCTCTGCCATACAAATGAACTAAGAAAAACCCATAACCAAACCAAATCAAAAACAAAACAACCACAAAAGCCATGCTGAGTCTTTCAGGACCTAGGGGCTGTCCACCAGGGCCCCAGTGTTTCAGGTGAAAAGAGGAATAGTCTCTGCTCTGACCAGCAGAAGAAAGGGCTGTTCACTAGAGCTAGGACACATGTAGTCTAGACAGTTTCTAAAGAAGCTGAGGTTCATCAAAGCCCAGAAGCAACCTTCGTACTTGTTAGTATACAGTTTCAAACCAAATTTTCTTTTTTTTTTTTTGGTGCTGGGGATTGAACTCAGGGCCTTGTGCTCACAAGGCAAGCACTCTAACAACTGAGCTATGTTCCCCAGCCTCTCAAACCAAAATTTTAACTCCATTCATGCAAATCAATGAGTATCATTTTCAAACACTTCCTCTCCACCACTCATTCACATGCAAGATCACCACATTTTATCAAATCTACCTCCCCAAAATCTCTGAAAGTAGTAAGCTGCTCTGAAATCACTGCCTTGATATATATTCTTGTCATTTCTTGGCTAGGGTAGCAGAAAGAACACAGCCCTTATATCAAGGTTTGACATATGTCCATACTAACATAAATAAGTGATTAAATAAATGAGGAAGAGACAAATCTTTCTTACATAACAATTTCAAGTAATATGTTTAGAGACTCCCTCCCACAGGAGGTGGAATTTAATTCCCACCCTAAGGATGGGCTATATTTAGCGACTTAAGAGTAGCAAAAGGGAAAAACAGTAATTTTACATCAAAGAAACCTGACAAATTAGTATTAAGTCCTTAACTAAGTGACGGTTAATATCACCAGTGATGTTATGTGAATATCATGTATCCTCTGGTATGATATCATGAGAAGGGTACGTCCCCTGTTTTGTTTTTCAAAAAAATCTATAAGCCTAATCTAAGAACATAAAAAAGAAATCAAACAAATGAAGAGTAGAGACAACCTACAGGATATCAGTACTTCTTAAGAATGGAAAGGTCATGAATAAGAAGACAAGAAAACTCACAGAGCAGAGGATACTGGGGAGATATGACAACTAAATACAGGGTGGTATCCTGGACTGGATCCTGGAACAGAAAGGATATTAACAAACAAACCGGTAAAATCTAAATAAAATATAGAGGGGGTGGGGATTTAGCTCAGTGGTAGAGCACTTGCCTAGCAAGCACGAGGCCCTGAGTTCAATCCCCAAAACCCCAATAAATAAATAAATAAGAAGTTTTTACTTAAATAGTGCTGTACCAATGTCAGTTTCTACTTTCGTTTTGTTCTGTTTTTTTGAAAGAAGGTCTTGCTTTGTAACTCAGGCTGGCCTCAAATTCCTGGTGATCTTCCTGCCTCAGTTTCCCAAGTGCTGGGATTATGGGTGTGCACTACAATGCCTGGCTAATGACGGTTTCTTTGTGTTGATAAACGTGCCATGCTAATGTAAAATGAGCAAAAGTAGGCTGAGGGCATACAGGGAGTCTGTACATTATTTGCACTTTTTCTATAAAGCTAAAATTATTCCAAAATAAGTTTATTAAAACATATGTGTACATGAGATAACCAAACAGAAATACTTTTAATATTATTTATTGATAGTAAAGCAATAAATAATATTATTTATTATTTTGGTTTTGGCAAGCTACATATTCACAAGAAGAAAAAGAGGGAATACCTAACCTGGCCCTTAGCATAGCACGTGGGAATAGCACATTGTTGTTATACAGTAAGTGCTTGCTCAGAGAGCAACTAAACATTAAAGGGCTCTTGCAATATTTATACAACACTATAACGTTTATATAATAGTATGCATTACAATAGAAACCTGGTAAAGCAATGTCAAACATCTAACACGATATCTGGCACATGGCTGGTGCTCAAGAAATATTCAAGGAATGAATAAATCAAATAAGATAGAAACAGGGCAACAGAAAGAAGAAAATTCTGATAATTTATTTTCTTAGAGACTACCAAGACAAACAGACATAGTATCTGCAGGTTTAGGTTGAGACTTGGTCTAAATCCAAAGTGGGGAAGAATTTCATGACCAAGAAGAGGTCAAATATGTTTCTTATTCAGAACATGAGGTTCCACAACATTGGCAAGAAATGCCCATAGCCCTGAAGCAAATGAGCCTAATAATTCAGGGGGAAAAAGAGTAATCTGGATTTAAATTTCAAATTTAAAAGCCTTTGTATTGTAAACAACACTACTAAGAAAGTAAGCCTGTCAGCAGCACATAACCTATAATCTCAGCTTACTGGAAAGGCTGAGGCAGGAGAATCAAAACCTGGAGGCCAGCTAAGGCCATTTAGGGATACTCTGTCTCAAAATGAAAAATAAAAAAGAGATGGGGTGTAATCACTGGTAAAGCAATTGCCTAGCATGTACAAGGCCCTCAGTTCAATCTCAACACTGAAGAAGGGAAAACAAAAAGGTAGGGCTAAGGATGTAGCTCAGTGGTAGAGTGCTTGCTTAGCATGTGTAACAAGGCCTGCATTCAATCCCTAGCACTGCAGAAATGAAGGGAAAAGAGTGAAAAAATATTCCACAGACTGGGAGAAAAGTATTTGCAAATCACTTATCAATAAGGAATTTATATCCAGACTGTGTAAAGAACTCTTAAAATTCTACAATAAAAAGGCAAGTAACACAATTTTTAAAAGAGCAAAATATTTGAAAATATATGAAAAGATAGCTGGGTATGGTGGCACATGCCTGTGATACCAGCACTTAAGAGGCTGAGGCAGGAGGATTGCCATGAGTTCAAGGCCAGTTTGAGTTACATAGGGAGTTCAAGGCCAGCCTGAACTACAAAGCAAGACCCTGTCTCAAGAAATAGAAAGAAAAAAGAAAGAGAGGGGGAGAGAGAGAGAGAGAGAGAGGAAGGAAAGAAAGGAAGATGAGAAGAGAACAAAAGCTTGACATCATTAGTCATTAGAGACATGCAAATCAAAACCATGAGATAACCATTTCATATTCACTAGGATAATGATAATCAAAAAGATACCAATAGTAAATGCTGGCAAAAATGTGGAGAAACTGGAATGCTCACATATTGTTGGTGGGATTATAAATGGTATAACTTCTTTGGAAAGTGGCTTGGCAGTTCCACAAATGTTACATATAGTTATCATCTCACCCAGAAAGTTCACTCCTAGGAATAGATGTCCACACAAAAACATGAACACAAATGCTCAGACCAGCAGCCAAAATGTGAAAACAACCCAAATATTCGTTTACTAAGGAAAGGATCAACAAAATACACAACAGCCACAAAGGAATATTAGTCAACCTTAAAGCATGAAACTCTAAAACATGCTATAACGTCAATAAACCCTGAAACTGTTAAGTGAAAGAAGCCAGATACAAATATGTATTACATGATTCCACTTATAGGAATGGTCCACAATAACCAAAATTTTAGAGAATAAAGTAGATTAGAGGTTGCTTAGGAATAGGAGGAAGGTCAAGGAAGAAGGTATAGGTTTTCTTTCAGGGAGACAAAATAATCTAAAATTAGATATGGTAATGGTTGCACAACTTTGTGATTACACTAAAAAACAATGACTTCTACACTTAAAGTGGGTGAACTGTATTATATGTGAATGACTAAGGCCTCCATGATCCCAGCAGTTCTTGAGGCTCCTTCATAGTTCAGCCTCTCTTTGAACTCACAGTAGCCCAGGCTGGCCTCAAACTAAGTGATCCTCCTTCCTCAGCTTCCTGAGTACTGGGATTACAGGCATGTGCCACTATACCCATTCCAGCATTTGGCAAAGGATGTCAACTTTTGGCCATATAGGTCATTGTCGACAAAAGAATAGAAAGCCAGGCGTCTCACCATATTGCCCAGGCCAGTCTCAAACTCCTGGGCTCAAGCAAACTTACTGCCTCAGCAGCCCAAGTAACTGGAACTATAGGCTTGGGCCACTACAAACCAGTTCTTTTAACTTTTTCCCCCCCTAAATAGTGGTTGGAACTGCCTATACCATACAGAATTTTGATTCAAAGAAATACAAGTTGTAAGGTTCAAGGAAAGGGAAAGGACACTGAAGGAAGAATTTAGCAGGAGAAGGGAATACAATTCTAACCAAACCATCAGTTTTCCTGAAATTGTGACTAAAAGCTCCATGAGACAGGGACCAAATTCATTTCACTCACCAATATATTCCTGGGCCTTTAGCAAAATGCTAGGCACACTGAGAGATTAAATTTTTAAAATTAAATGATGAACAAAAGTCTAAGAAGGTTTCTGTCCAGTCTCACAAGCAAGTTTTGGCTTATGAACATCTATGATTACACTGGTTATTCTCCCACAGTAGGTAAATAACAATAAAAAACTCTTTATCCTCATCCCAAGAGATAACGTGGCTCAAACATGAACAGGTGTCCTCCAGAGAAGTAAAAATGTTATCACTGAAAACAGTACAGTTTTTGTTCCTTTACGTCACACCAGGGGGTTGGAGGAAAGCTTTCTGGTACTTCTTATTAAACTAATCTAACATTTTCTAAAAGCAAACCCAGGTTTTTGTTTGTTCTGTGACTGGGGGTAGGAAGGGTGAGGTAAGGACTGGAAGACTGTGTTATGTTCTGAGACCAGGCCCCCTAATGCCACTGAATTAGAAAGTCCCAAAGGGAAAAAAGAAACAGACAATGTCATAGTGAAAGGAAAATGCTAAAACCAGTCACAGTGAGGCACAGGCCCAAGGCAACTGTAAGGGCAAGAATCTGGGCCACCCTCCAATGCTACTGTCAACCTCTGACTGCTGAAGACAAAGGTCACTTCTACAAACTGAAGTAAAATGAACCAGATAGATGGGACAGCAAGGTTAAGCAGCAAAATGGTTGGGGAGTTCTTGGTTCATTTTTAACTTATTCTCTCTGACTCATGAGTCTGCTGGGCAGCTCTCTTTTGTCAAATGCTGGATAGTAGTTGATAGCTGGGATACACAGTTAATGCCCAGCTTAACCAGGGTATTCATAGAAATGTTACCTTTAAATTGTAAGCAATATAGCTTAAGAGAAAATGGAGATTCTTTCTCAGACCAATACAAAGTTAAAGCAAATCTTCCAAAGATGCAATTTCCCACAATCTCAGCCCACTGACAGAGCACCTAGAGGTCTTTTATGAAACAATAAATAAATAACAGTTTCATCTAGAGGCCTGGAACATGATGATTGTTTCATTGCTGCTGAGATACTTGGAGGAAGCAGACTGTCTCTAAAAACTTCTGTGTAAATCCTTCAGGCAGAAAAGGGAAAAAAGACAAAGGTTGTTTAGGAGAAAAGCTTCTGCGGTTCTCATTTCAGGGAAGGAGGACACATAACTGGTATATTCAACATGGTATATACTGACAAGATTCTTAAGAGTTTCACCCTAAAATTACTGCTTTATCAGGCTACCAAACTTACATTAAAAAACCTCATTCAACTTGAGAAAAAGTTCATACCTGAAGCTCTAATCTCCTAAGAGTTATATAGTCCTTTATTTTCAAATGCATGCTATTAACATGTTCAGCTGGATGTCTTGATACTGTTTACTTCACAAGGAATGCTATTTCTCTTCACTACTAAGAAGCCTCGCTCTTCTGTTCCCTTAATGGTCCATTCAGAATACCACTGCTTCCCTCAATGACACGGTATAGTATATGTATATATATATATATATATATATATATATATATATATATACACACACACTATATATAAGGGAGGCTTTAGAGGAATTTGGGCTAAATTAAAATCCTGATTCCGCCACATATTAGCAGCGAGACTTGAGCAAGTGATCAGCCTCTCTGAGTACCCCTCCCTCCTTCCCTTCCTTCCTTTTTGCAGTACTGGGAATTGAAACCAGAGCTTCTCACATTCTAGATAAGGGCTTTCTCTACCTGAACTACATCCCCAGCTCTTTTTATTTTATTTTGAGACAGTGTCTTGCTAAGTTACTCAGGCTGGCCTTGAATTTTCAATCTTCTAGCTGGGATGACAGATGACTGCCACTATACCTGGCTACTGAGTACCAATTTCTTCAACTGGCCAACCAGTTGAAGAAGATATCCAATATCTTCTCTAAAACTTTCCTCTCTGTTTTCCTACATACTATCTAATGTTCCCTAAAGGAAAAACATTTTTTTAGTAAGTCTCCCTTTTTTTTCGGCAAGATGACATATGCCTATAATCCCAGCACTCGGGAAGTTGAGGCAGAAAGATTGCTTTGAGTTCCAGGTCAGGCTGATATACATACTGAGTTCAAGACTGGCTTGAATTACATAGTGAGATCCTGTCTCCAAAAAAAAGGACATTTCCCGTTTCCTAGACCAGTCCAGTGAATTTCCCGTTTCATAGACCAGTCCAGTGATAGACTACATAAAATACTACAGAATATTTCTTCAGATAACTATCTGGGGATCAAAGACATCATAATCATAACTGCTTTTATTTGGGAAACTTTCAAACACAATAGCTTCTAAGAAGGGGTAAAGATGTGACTGAGTGTTACATGGCAGTGGTTAAAATGGTTCACTTGAAGTTATTTAATTTTACACTAACATTTCTTTTCACCTTCAGAATTGTCTCATCCACTCCCATTTCAGGTAGTAATAAACTTCCTTCCTCATGGAGCCAATGAATCTTCACCTCATCTAATTCAACAACAAAAAAAGCAATTTCCCTTGATGCCTGTTAACAGGAGTGCATTACAAGCCTCAGAGATTCTGCTGAATAACATTTAACAAAATAAAACTTGAAGAATTTCTGCTAACCTTTTCAGTTTCAATCCAAACTTCAGCAACTGACCTATTGGAGTATCCCTCTAACTTATCCCTAGGTCCTAGGTCCTAACCCCTTCATGCCAATGATACTCCTCCTTATACTACTGTCCTGTGGCCGTTCTATCCAGGACCAAAATCATGGAAACTGAAACTCAGCAGTGAAGGTATTTCCACAGCCAGCAGGAAGGAGGAGCTACTGGCCAGAGCATCTTAGTTGCTTGCCTTAACCCAGTTTGTAAACTCGCCAAGAAGTTACTTAAAAAAAAAAAAAAAAAAAAGAAGTTACTTAAGATTTTTTTGTTTTTGTTTTTTTTTGTTTGTTTGTTTTTGAGACCAGGTCTCACTATGTTGTTCAGGCTGGCCTTGAGCTCACGATATTGCCCAGGCTAGCCTTGAGCTTGCAGCAATCCTCCTGCCTCTGCCTCCCAAGTGCTGGGATTACAGGTGTGCGCCACCACACCTGGCTATTTGATTCATTTGTGCATAGAAATTTGTTGGTTGAAGAGAGTGGGGGAAGAGAATATATATCACCAACTACACCTTAGTAACTCTCATTTTAACCTGGGGAATGACTTCAGTCAGCATTCCTTTTGATTTCCAGCTAAGAAACACATGTGTCAAAACAGGTAAATTATTCATCTACTGACTACATTTTCATCCAGGAATGAAACAGATGATGGTCACAATTCATTAAACTGAAAAGAAACAGAAGAGGATTAACATGTATGAAATGTTAGCTGGGGATGGTGGTGCACACCTGTAACTCTAGCATTCAGGAGGCTGAGACAGAAGGATTGTGATTTTGAGGCTGTTATGGCTTGTATCTAGATGTCCCCTCAAAGCCTCATGGGTCATAGGTGGGGTTTCTTGGAGGTGGATGGATCTAGGGTGTGTGATGCTAGAATTAAATGTATGATGCTGGGATTAAGGGCATGATGCTCCAACTAAGGATGCCCCCCCTGGGTGTAAGTGATACCACCCAAAGGGCAGGTAGCCTGGATGAAATATAAACACAGGTTTGGTGGTTGCTGCTGCTGCTGCTGCCTTCTGCCTGCCAAGAACTGTTTCTCCTCTGCAACGCCCATCTGCCATGCCACTATACCAAACTGGCCAGCCAACTATGGATTGAAATCTCTACAAATTGTAAGCTAAAATAAACCTTTCCTTCTTTAACTTTGGGTGTCAGGTATTTTGTCTCTGCGATGAGAAAAGTAACTGAAACAGATTTTGGTACCAAGAGTGGGATTGTTGCTGTAACTGTACCTGACCATGTGGTTCAGGAGCCTTTGGAAGTGACTTGTGGGAAGAGTTTGGAAAGGTTTGGAGATGCTGGCTGAAGCAGCAACCTCAGAATGCTTTAAGCTATACTTGATGGAGATTCTGGTCAGAGTTCAGACTGCTGATAGAAATGCTGCCTGTAAAGGCCACACTCAGGAGGTTTCTCTTGGGAAAAAGGACTCCATTGGCTATTGGACTCCAATGCATGTGTGTTATATGCTGGCACAAAGTTTGTCTCCATTTTGCTCCTGTCCAGAGATTTTGCCTGAGACTGAGATTAAAGGCAGAGGACTAATTAATCTTATGGAAGAAATTTCAAGGCAGACTAATGTTGAGGCAGTGGCATGGCTATTGTTGGGAGCTTTTAGCCAGATTTATATTGAGAATCAAGAGCAAACAGCCCAGAAGAACAATTTAAAACATTATGAGTTTGGCCAGAAAAGTTCTGGTAAGGTTGTAGACTGCAAAGATGGAGCAGAGGAGAACTCAGTTGCTAAGAAGGAAGAGGACAATAGAAAAGATGGCCTGAGGACATCACAAGAACCAGCAGGACTCCACACTTTGCAGCCTCAAAACTGCAAAGGTTGGGGCTGGGGATTTAGCTCAGTGGTTACAGTGCTTGCCTCATAAGCACAAGGCCCTGAGTTCGATACCTGGCACCAAAAAACAAAAACAAAAACAACAAAACTGCAAAGGTGAAAGAATGCTTTGAGAAGAAAGGCCCACAGTACCCTGTCCCAGAATGGTGGTGGCCCAGGGAAGTTTTTCCTCAGGATTTGGTTTCTAGTGCTCAGCAATCCAGGCACTTAATCCCTACAAGCAAGAGAGACGGAAGCCTGCTCCAGCTGACAGCAGACTTTGGTTTTAGGTGCATGAAGAATGCAAGGAAGGCTTCCACTTAGATTTCAGAAGTCCTGGGATGCCAGGCAGTATGCCCCTGAGAGGGCAGTGTGTGAAGCTGTGAGTATGAAGTGAAGGGGCAGTGGAGATTCCAGAGGGTTGGAGAAGCCAGGAGCATGGACTGTTTGAGGAAAGTTGCAAGGAGTGAGCAAACTGGGCCAAAGAGAGAAGCCATGGGAGCTACAACCACTGACACTGCCATAAGGGTGGAGCCACCCAAACCCTTTGGACTTCACATCTTGCCACAGACTGCAGGGATGCTGGACATGGAACTATGGGATTTAATGTTTTCCCTGCTGTATTTTGGTCTTGTTTTTTTTCCATTCCTTTCTATCTCTCTCTTTGTACCTTTTGAAATGCAAATGTCTGGGCTGGGGATTTAGCTCCATGGTTAGAGTGCTTGCCTAGCAAGCACAGAGCCCCGGGTTCAATCTCTAGTACAAAATAAATAAATATATATACCATGAAATGAAAATTTCTGTCTTATGCCACTGTACGTCGGAAGAGTTTAACTTTCTTTTCATTTGTACAGGGGCTCATAGCTAAGAGTTTGCCTTAAATCTCAGAAGGGATTTTAGACTTGGACTTTTCAGCAATGCTGAAAGTATTAGGACTTTGGCAACTCTTAGAGATGGACTGAATGCCTTTTACATAAAGGGATGTGCATGAGTCTTTGGGCAGCCAGGGGCAGAATGCTATGGTTTGTATCTAGATGTTCCCCCAAAGCCTTATGTGGTCACAAGTGGGGTTTTTCAGAGGTGGCTGGATCTAGGGTTGTGATGCTGGGATTAAGTATGTGATACTAGGATTAAGCGTATGATGCTCCAATTAAGGGTGCCCCACCTGGGTGTAAGTGGCATCACCCAAAGGGCGGCGGGCAGCCTGGATGAAATATAAAGTAAGTGGGGCTCGTTGCCAACCCACTCGGGTCCCCTCCTGTCTTTCAGGAGCTCTCTTTCTCTCCCCCTCAATAAATTTCCTACTCTTAACCTCCCTTTGTTCCTTAGAATTCATTCTTCGACTTCAGTGAACACGAACTTGGCATAACTGACATCTAGCAGGTTGGGAGCTATATTTTTTTCCCCTATATCATCTGGAGGCCCAAGCAAGATAATTAGAAAGAGCTACTTGTGGAAAGAGATACATGTCAAGCCAACATGAGATCACTAGCCAAACAATAATTTATGTAATATGTATGACGCCAAGCTTCAAGTGATCATACAGATGGAACCAAATACAAATGCCAGCCTCCTTTCACTGTGACCCACTAGATTGACTTGTGTAGGGAGTTCATAACTGCTAAACTACAATATGACTTGTACGCAAGGCCTGACCACTGTCTCCCTGACACCAACCCTTCTCAGCTCGAAGCAGTTAGACAGAAACTTTGCCCGTTCTCCCCTAAACACAGTGAGGGATACCTCTTCAGAGGGGGTAATATTAGAGAGAGCCAAGTTAGATAGAAATATTATAGCAGTCAGACAGTGCTGGGCCCTCAACAGAGCCAATACACAAGAGGAGAATACACTACAACTACGGCTAGACGCATATCCATTGAAGGTCAAGCCTCGAGATAAGGATGGAAAGACCAGAGCTATGCCCCTGGCCGAGGGATAAACAATGAACTGAAGATCACACTCATCTGATCTGATAAAGTCTAGATCACCCAGGAGGGCAACCAAGACCTCCAGATCCACCCAATCCTGAAATGTCTTTATTCTTCCCATGTCCATTTACTATATGACCTTCTTCCCCATTGGATCAATATTACCTAAGTGACTACACTTGTAATATTATTGGTAAATCATCATTTTGACACACATTGTACTCGCCTCGCAATTTTGCTCTATAAAACTTCCCCTGAAAAGTGGGCTCATTGGCAACCCACTCGGGTCCCCTCCTGTCTCTCAGGAGCTCTCTGTCTCTCCCTCAATAAATTTCATACTCTTAAAAAAAAAAAATATATATATATATATATATAAGGTAGGTTTGGTTGTTCTTTCTGCTACTTCATTACTTTGCTGCCTTCTGCCTGCCAAGAACTGTTTCTCCTCTGCAATGCCCGTCTGTCATGCTACCCTGCCTTGGAGTCAGCCAACTATGGACTGAAACCCTTACAAACTTTAAGGTGAAATAACTTGGGGTGTTTTAGAAAGGCAATTGATATTGTAGCTCAGATCATTCCTATGTACCCGAATGGCTCTTTTTCTCCAGAATAATAAGTAACAATGTGGGAAATTATTCCAAATCCTGGGAGAATAAGAAATGTAAATTTCTAGATGTACAAAGAAAGTGCTGATACAGGATTTTGTCTCAGAAATGAGAAAAGTAACTAAGACAAAGGCCATTGTGGACTACATAGTGAGATCTTATCTCAAAAGCAAAACAAGAGCAATGTGCAGGCACATGGCATGAGGGCAACTGCCTTCGTTTCTTCAAGCTGTGTGCATGACTATCCATTTCAGCAGTCTGGGCTCTCTCATGATATAAGACTTTACCCAATGTAGGTAAAGTCTTATATCAATGTAGCAATTGATTACAGCTACTTTGCTTTATTTCTGCCATATTTCCTTCTCCTCTTTTTTTTTTTTGAAGCAAGATCTTGCTATGTTGCCCAGGCTGGTCTTGAACTCCTGCTCTCAAGTAATTTCCCTGCTTCAGCCTCCCAAGTGGCTGAGGCTACAGGCTTATGCCACCATGCCATACCACAGATTTCGGCAAAGTAAAATCCCATGGGCTTTATATTTGGGTTAAATTATCTCTTCTGCCACCGTCATTTAGAGGCAAAGGAACTTCTTCCTGCTTTAGACACTAACCTCACATTTTTTCAGTTTCTATAATTACAATGAATGTAAAAGGAGAATGAATCACTGAGTTGAAAGAACCCCCAAAGTCAAAGGGACCATCTACATTTTCATAAGAAGCATCACTTAATGCATTCCCATAGGTATGTCTACAGAATGAAAACCTTTGGGACCGGATTGGTCCTAGATTTTCCATCTCCACAGCAGGGCCCTTTTACATCTCAGAAACAGTGAATATAAATGAACAAAACAGGCCATGTGAAAATACGTATTAAATTTCTCTGATTTTAGCTAGGCGTGGTGATGCACACCTATAATCCCAGCATTTGAGAGGCTGAGGCAGAAGGATCACTGTGAGTTCTAGGCCAACCCGGGCTACATAGTGAGTCCAAGGGCAGCCTGAATTACATAGAGAGACCCTGTCTCAAAAATAAAACAAAACAAAATTTTCTCTGATTGTATTCATGACAGAAGAAAATCCTAACACATACCTGGGAGGAACTCTTTTTTTTTTTTTTTCTCCCACTGCAATGGTCTTTATTGTCCTCACCTGGGAGGAACTCTAAAGCAGTGGAGATCAGTTTAAAATTCCAAAGTGATCCAATTTTAATTAATGTCCAATATTCCGATTTCTTAACTATGATTTGAAAACTTTCTTAAAAGTTGCCATGAGAAAAAAAACCTCAAATAATTATACTTCATTCTCATTAGCCCATTTATTGTAATACATTTAGTTTTTAATTGTACTAAATTGTATTAAAATTGTATTGAGAGGGCAGAAAGATGAACAATTAATTTAAATTTTTTTTCCTATCACTTAAAAAATAGAGGCAATAGTGAATCACATGCTAGTTTGGGGAGGGAGGGAAATAGTCCAGGGATCCCATAATGGTTAAGAGAAAAGGAGTCATATGAATCCTACACAAAATGAGAAGAGCCATGCATTTACCTCATGTCCACTGAGGACAAAGAAGGCTGTCAAGAGTCCTGAGTGGCCCATGGGTGGGCCACATGGATCCCATCCTATCCTGCTTTTCTGTTTTTTTGTTTGTTTGTTTGTTTTTTGAGACAGAGCTTTGTAGTGCAGGCTGGCCTTGAACTCATGGCAATCCTCCAGCCTCAGCCTCCTGAGTGCTGGGATTACATGCATGTGCCACCATGCCCAGCTAGATCCTATCCTAGACAGAGATGGTCCTGATGTTCATCACAGGAGAGATGGGATGGTGGGCCATATATGGATCACTCACTGGTTTTCAAGTACTCCAAAATAGGAATGAAGTTAAAAGACATGGAAAGAAGTTTACCCTCCATCCCAGGGGACTTTGAGAATGCCTCGGGAAGGGCAATCAGCAAGACTGTCAAAGCAATTAAGCAAGTGAACATTTACCATAAAGTCCCTAACAGTTAAGTAAACAGAGATGAATCTTATTTCCACATACTGTCAGCTCTGAGCCTGCAGGTGCTAAGCAATAAACTGCTTAGCCTGGCTGCAAACCTGCCCTCTGTGACAGAGAGCTCTGCCTTTTTTGCCAGCTCTGAAGAAGTAGCCTGTACTCACTTGCTCTGGGGGGCACTTAATACCGCTTCAGAGACCCAAGACAGTGGCTTTCAACAGGAAGCCTGGATGTAGCTATGGGGCAGGGGTGGGGCTGGCTAGAGAGAGGGGGCCAGAGGTATTGAGTGGGTGCGGGAATAAGCAGGAGAATGGGCAGCAGGTCTGTCAGGAAGGTAAAGAGAATGGAACCATCTAGGAAACTGAGAATTAAGTGAAGAATAAACATCCATTCTGCCTAAGTGTAGCTGAGACAGTCTGGCTGTCTCAAAAGGGGAAAAATTAAAATTTCACTGCAATATACTTTCTCCTCAGGAAAATATATATTGAGGGGTGCTGCTTTTCCAATATTAAAGGCAGCCTCCGTATCAGCTTTACTAAGGAATTAGCACCAAAGATAAGGGGTCAGATTTTCTCAACAACCTAATCAGTATCTATTATTTAACAAAACCCACTGTTTGCTAGAGGAGATGGATGTTTATTTTAAGATTTATAAATGGTACCTGAGCACCCTATTTCTTTCTGCAAATAATTCAGTGATAATTCCAAGGCCAAAATGAAAGCCCCAAAGGAGTAAATGTCAACCACTAGGCCAGAGAGCTTCTATTCAACAGAAACCCTCACAAGGGGAAGACTGTAAGAGAGGCTATGGAGATAAATTCAAAACTTTAAGTACTGAGGATTGACCACATGGCTTTTGCACTGAACTACACCTCCCAGCTCTTTTTACTTTTTATCTTGAGACAATCTTGCTAAGTCATGTAATTGCCCAGGTTAGACTTGAACTTGCAGCCCTTCTGCCTCAGCTTCCCAGTGTTGGGATTTTAGATGTGTACTACCATGTGAAAACTAATTTTTTTTTTTTTTTGGTACTGGGGATCGAACTCAGGGCCTTCTGCTTGCAAGGCAAGCACTCTAACCACTGAGCTAAATCCCTGGCCCAAAACTAATTTTTTAAAATTCACCTACAACCGTATGTCTGTAACTCCAAGGAGGAGATAAGAATAAACAAAAGCCCCAAGTCCAGAAACCAATAAATCTGTAACTGATTATGGAAATTATAGAAAGGAGATCCTACAGATATTGTTGAAGTCAGGCATGGTGGTGTACGCCTTGTAATCTCAGCACTCCAGGAGGCTGAGGCAGGAAGATCATAAACTCGAGCTTAGCCTGGGCAACTTAGCGAGATCTTGTTTCAAAATATAAATAAATAAATAAATAAATAAATAAATAAATAAATAAATAAAAAGGGCTGGGGATGTAGTGCCATGTGAAGGCCCTGGGTTCAATCACCAGTACCAGGAAAAAAAAAAGACATTGCTGGGTTTCAGATGGAAACCCAGGTCTCGCCTCGCACACCTGCATAGGCACTGCTCTCCAGGCCTGAAACAGAAGCTACCAAAAAGCTGGGGTGGAAAGTGATGGCAGCAGTGCTGCTCCCACATCTCTTTTTTTGCCACAAGGCCTGTAGTTAGTTCCTTCCATTCCAGAGCAGTGGGAGGGGCAACTAGAGGACTACTCCTCAGAACCAGCAGTGCAGCCTAGGAGAAGACTTAATGGGAGGATAAACTCAGGCCTGATTCTTTGACAGCACCTCCAGTAATAGCTAGCAAAGCAGGGGGTGAGAGCCAGTTCCAAACATTCATCATAATACTGCAACACAATGAAGGTCTTTAGGGGAGAATCTGAAATTCCAGCGTAAGAAAATGAGTCTCACATGGAGGGCGAGGGGGTGGGCTCTGACAGATTGTATGGCAGGCTGCATGTAGTTGTTTTATGTTCACCAAGAGGTTATTAGCCACATTCTCTCCAATATACCAGAAAGAATGGTAAGCTTTTCTCTCACTTGAAAAAGTGATGCTACAAAAAGAGAAATTTAAAGTGATTATATAACATTATTTATCCTATAAATGCCTATTTATTTACAGCACTGGAGATTGAACTCAGGGCCTTCACACTGAGCTACATTCCCTACCCCTTTTTTATTTTTTTTATTTTTCAAGACAGGGTCATGCTAAATTGGTGAGCTGCCCAGGGTAGGCTTGAATTTGTGATCCTCCTGCCTCAGCCTACCAGAGTGCTGGGATTACAGATGTGCACCACCATGCTTAGTTTAGAAACCATTTTAGAAAGACAGACCTTTGTATTTTCTTCTCCTCCCTTATTATGCTAAATGATCTCCTTCTCAATGGCCAATGAATCTGTACCCAGAAGAATGTCCTATGTGTATCTGCAGTGAAGAGTTTGCCAGCAGCACCTGACTCCTGATAATTCAGTTTGACAAACATTTAAATACCTGCCATGTGCAGGCACTATGCTAAACAATGGGGGAGATGAATAAAATATGATCCCACACTGAGGCAGGAATAGGGCGTGGCTAAGGCTGGCTGGCAAGGGAATGTGACCAGAGGGAGCAGCCTGGACTTGACATCAGCCTGACGCTGGTTTTCAAGCAGCAGTCCTCACATGGACTGTAGGGAATCCCCACGAGATTCCATGGGAACTCCATTGGATAAATAGAAGCAACACCAGAAGCTCACTCTCTTCTTTTCTACAGAGCCACCGGGAGGGGGCTCTCCCTTTTCTGTCACATGGAAGATGATGGCTGCAGACCCAGCACCGCCGCTATCATGTCTTTTTCGTGGTAACCCCTACCGTGCCTTATAGGCCAGATACACATTTTGCTGTTTCTATTGTTATGCCCAGCTTTCCTTTTCTTCTTTTCTCTATACTTTTAAGTAAAACTTTAGAACTACTTTTTGCCCCCCCTCATTCAATTCTTTGCTTAAGGAGGGGAAGAACTCAGGAGTATCAGAACCCACTCGATAACAACGCCAGACATAGTTGTATCACAATGTGGTAAGGACCAAGGCAAAGAATAGACAAAGGCCACCATGTAGACACAGACAAGGGGTACTAGGCCTAAGCGGAGGGCTTAGGGAAGGCACTCTGAGGAAGATGGTGCTTAAGTAGCCTGAAATACCAATTACTTTAATCATTACTTTTACTTTAAAGTAATTACAGTACTTTTATAGTACTGTAATTATATGGCACATTTTTTACAAGGATGAAGATTAATACCCACCTTTTCTCAATTATACGAAAGAAGGCTTATTAGTTAAATTAAGTCCATGAATTCAATAAACAACCATATTTTTCCAGTAAAGTTATACTTCTTTCCTAAGTCTCATTTTAAATCTTCTCTGGCTAAATAAAGCAGGACAATCTTTGTGGAAGCTGTTACAGTTGAGTGGGCCAGAAATAGTCCAGGTCCTTGCATACAATGAGGAAAGAATTCTGAGTGCACACTCCGTGGTAGGTAGCTGTGTTTATTGGAGATCTTCAGAAAGGCAGCAGTCGGGACGAGGGAAAGGGAAAAAGGTAGGAAGGGTAGGCACACACAAGTGAAAGGGAATGGTGTGCCAATGGCACAAATGGGGCAGGCAAATGGGGCCTGCTAACTCAGGCTCCTTGGATTTAAAGGGTAGCCATCTCTGACTTCTGGGTGCCTCCCACTGAGTCTCTCACTGGTGTCAGAACCCTGCCCCCTGGGGTGGGTGCGAAAGGCTTTTGTTATTATGTTTTGCACTTCCCCTAAGAAAGTGGGAGTGCAGATAATCCTTAAAATGTTTATGTTTATAGTTAAACTTTTGGGGAAGGGAGTGGCTCACTCAGCTCCTTTGTTCCTAACTGTACTAGAAGCCACAAGACTTTGTCATCAGGTCCTGTTTGCTCAGTGGAGCTGCTGGAGACATGCCAGGGCAGGCTCTGCAGCTCTTCTCCACTAGGCTTAAGGTACACCTGAAGCAGCCGCCTCAGTTACAGGCAGGACTTTGTGCCTGGAGGGTGGAAAAGGGGCCTCTGCAATGCCCATTTCCAGCTGGCCACAGCAATGAAATCTCTGACTCTACCAAACCACAATGCAGAGACTAAATGGCTCTGCTTTACAGCTGCTTGATATTTCTAAATTTCTGTGGTCTCCTCTGGCTTATAAAATAATATACATTTGGGAAGGTTCTCAGCGAGAAACACAAAAGAGAACCTTGAATTCCATAGAGAGCCTAGACACCTTCATCAGCAGCACATGAAACACCACCAGCACACGCAGAGTCCCTCAGCAGGGTCCCAAGTTTAAATAAATGACAGCAACCCCACTATTCAGCCTTCTTAAAACTAGAAGGGTTTTTAAAGCATCCTTAAAATCACTCATAATTCAGTAAATCTGCAAAGATAAAAATAGCATTAATTGCCCTGACTTGTTACTTAAAAAAAGAAAAACAACGCACAATCCTATCAGTAATTCACTTCAAAGTAGCTTTAGTTGTCTCAAAGCCCCATTTTGGATAATTAAAATCTTTTCAGCTATCCTGTTGTTATTCTGTAGGGAATTGGAAGTCAGTAAATTCTGTGTTGGGATAAACAATTCAGTTTATCGTGGAAAAAGGGGACTCTGGTAACAATTCTAAAGCATACTTCCTGGCTCTACTAGATTAATCCAGGAGTTGTGAGGACTGTATTTTCTATTGTCTATTTAACATCTGAAGGAGCAGATTTATAATGTGGCTCAGCAGACACATTTGAGTAGTATAATCAGAGAGGGAGGAGTTGGGGATTTAGCTCAGTGGTAGTGTATTCCCCCAAGTTTGATCCCCAGCACCCAAAAAAAAAAAAAAAAATCAGAGAGGGAGTTGTACAAGCACTACTTCTTATACATCTCAATGTCTACTTTCCTAGTTTAGGGCCTCAGGTCAGGCAAAGGTTCTAGAAGACAATGATAGCAATATATGATAGCAATACAAAGCACTCCAGCTATCCACCCAATCACTCAACATTTATGGTGCTATACTGCTCTATACCAGGGGCAGAGATTACAAAAGTAAAACAAAACAAGAAAAGATGGTCCCTGCCCTTAGGAGTTAACCATTTGTGATAGATACGTAAACGAATGTCCCACAATGTGATCAGCACTGTAAGAAAGAAACATACAAAATCCTGTGGCAATGTAGGTGTGAATTATTCTGCTCCAAAGAATCCAGGAAGTTTTCAAGGAAGGTTATATCTGAGCTAAACTTTCAAACATACATAGCAAAATTCTAGAATGGGAAGACTCTGTAGGAAACAGCACATGCTCAGAGGTATGAAATTTGTGGCCAATTTTGCCGGTTGTACGGTTTGTAGCTAGATGTCCCCCCAAAATCTCATGTGCTCATAGGTGGGGTTTTTGAGAAGTGACTGGATCATGGGAGCGTGACACTCATCAGTGGGTTAGTCTGCTGATTAATTTATAGCTGGGTGTGATGCTGGGAGGTGAAGTCTGATGGGAGGAGGTGGGTCACTGGGGGCATGGCCTGGAGGTATTATAGGCAGCGAAGTAAGGTAGAAATATTACAGGCAGTCAGACAGTGCTGGGCCCTCAATGGAGTCAATACACAGGACAACTATGACTGGAGGCGCATCCATTAAAGGTCAGGTCTCAAGATAAGGATGGAAAGACCAGAGCCACACCTCTGGTTGAGGGATAAACAATGAACTGAAGATTACATCTGAAAGTCTAGGTCACCTAGGTGGGCGACCAAGATCTCCAGATCCAACTCACCCTGGCATGTCCTTATTCTCTCTTTGACGATTTACTACATGACTTTCTTCCCCATTGGACCACTATTACCTAAACGACTACACTTGTACTATTATTGGTTAATCATCATTTTGACACACATTGTACCCGCCTCACAATTTTGCTCTATAAAACTTCCCCTGAAGGATGGGCTCGTTGGCAACCCACTCGGGTCCCCTCCTGTCTCTCAGGAGCTCTCTTTCGCTCTCCCAATAAAATTCGTACTCTTAACCTCCTTTGTTCCTTAGAATTCATTCTTTGACTTCGGGGAACACAAACTCAGCGTAACTGACATCTAACAGGTTGGGAGTTATATTTTTTCCCCTATATCAGAGGGTATATACCCCTCTTCTCCCCTTGATCCCTCACTGCTTCCTGCCACCACACCATATGCTGTTTCTCCTCTGTCATGCCCCTCTGCCATAGAGCCAACCGATTATGGTCTGAAACCTCTAAAAACTGTGAGGCGAAATAAACCTCTCCTCCTTTAATTTGTGGGTGTCAGGTATTGTGTCCCAGCAACTAGAAAGGTAACTAAGACAACCAGCAAGCAAAGTTAGAAAGGTAGGCTGGGATCAAGGTGTCACATGAAAAGGTTTGGATATTACCTTATCCCTAACAGTGATAGGAAATGGAATAAGATTTAAAATCTGTGGTTTTCCTAATAGAGTATTTCAGATGTACAAAATCATACAGAAAAGAATATACTGAATGCTGTGTACCTATAACTCAACTGAATGAATCATTACAACTACCTTTCAAATCCTGGAAGTGTGCCCCCTCATTTTTCCTGGTACTGAGGATTAAACCCAGAGCCTTCACGTGGAGCTACATCCCTAGTACTTTTATTTTTTGCTCTGAGGCAGGGTCTCACTAAAGTGTCCAAACTGGGCTTGGACTTGTGATCCTCTTGCCTCAGCCTCCCAGAGTGCTGGGATTATAGGTATGTACCACCATGCCTGGCTCATGTATCCCCCTACCTTTTTTTTAATCATGATCCCTTTTGATTACATAGTTGTTCTCATTTACCAGAGATAAACACTCTACTGAATTTGGTATTTATTATTCTTATACACAGCTTTAGTTTTTATTAAATATAAATGTGTTTCTAAATAACATATTAATTTTTGTGTTTTTAAACTTTACATATTTTTATATTCTGCATCTTGCTATTTTATTCAATATTGTATTTGAGATTCATATAGCTCTAGTTCATTTTTTTTTTTTTTTTTTTTTTTTTTTTTTTTTTTTTTTTTTTTTTTTTTTTTTTTTTTTTTTTTTTTTTTTTTTTTTTTTTTTTTTTTTTTTTTTTTTTTTTTTTTTTTTTTTTTTTTTGTGGTGCCGGGGATCGAACTCAGGCCCTTGTGCTTACAAGGCAAGCACTCTAATCACTGAGCTAAATCCCCAGCCCCTCTAGTTCATTTTTTACCATCATATAATACTCCATTGTGTAAATATACCACAATCCATTTCTGTTGACAGAAATGTAAACAGTACTGCAGTAAATATTCTCATTCATACATCCTTGTTTTGGAAAGTTTCTCAAGGAAATATACCCAGAAATGAAATTGATGGGTCATAAAGTTTAGGCAACTTTGAGTTTACTAAATACTTCCCAACTGCCGTTAAAGTGAAGCTGCCAATTTATATTCCCACTAGCACTCTAAAGACCTGCATTTCTGAAGCCCAACTACAGTGGCTGAATAAACTAAATAATGGCTGCTATAAGGGAGCAAAGTCTGAAGGGAGAAAGAATAATCAGGAAGTTAGGTGGTGGTGCACACTTGTAGTCCTAGTACTCTGGAAGGCTGAGGCAGGATGATCCACGTTTGAGGCCAGCCTGGAAAATTTAGTGAGATCCTGCCCTAAAATAAAAAATTTTAAAAGGCCTGGGTATTTACCGCAGTGCATAGGCCCTGGATTAAATCCTGAGCACAGCAGCAGGAGGAGGGGAAAGAAGGGGGAGGGTAAAGGGAGAAGGAAGGAGAAAAGAAGAACAACAGTTACAAGACCCTTACAATATGAAAGCTATGAGGCCTTGAACTACAAATGGCTGCAGGTGGGTATGGTGGCGCATGCCTGTAATCCCAGCACTCAGTAGACTGAGGCAGGAGGATCACTGCCAGTTCAAAGCCAACCTGGGCTACCTAGTGAGTTAAAGGCCAGCCTCAAGTACATATTGAGACCCTGCCAAAACAAACAAACAAACAAACAAAACCCTAAAAAAATAAAAATAATGGCTGTAGAAATGGAAAATTTTACTTGGGGGAATATTTACAAAGTAGACCCGAAAAAACCTACAGATGGTGTTGATGAGAAAGAAGAATCCAAAGCAAAACTAAGATACTTACTTTAGCAAATGAACAGATAACATCACCATTAACTGACACAGAAAATTCTGGAGGAAAACCTTCTTCTCCCCGCCCCCTGCTTTTTTTTGAGAAAGGGTTGGCCTTGAATGTCCTATGTAGCCCAGGCTGGTGATCCTCCTGCTTTAGACTCCCAAGCGCTGGCCCAGGAAGGAAAACTTTCTTAGTGGTGGGTACAAGGGCAATAATGTCTTTTATTCAAAATATCAACTCTGAGGTACTGTGGAATTGTGGGTAGTCTATGAAGTTCAAAAGGCAAGACCTTGCTGATAATAAAAGTGGTAAGGCTTGTTTACCCAGGGAGTTACAAACAATCAGATATATAGAATCAAAACAGTTACGGACAAAATAAAAAAGAAGTCTTTTCTACCAGTTAACAATAGCTTCTCTATTTTTTGGTCAGGAAAAAAATACTTACATGCCCCCATGACACAAGTACCCCCTTGAACTAATTCTGTATCAGTCTTTCCACCTGTCTACACTAACACCTCCAGCTTAAGATGGAACAAGCAGGGATGAAAGAAGATAGTTTCATAACACTAGACCTCAGATGCTACCAAGCTGTGTTTTAAATGTCTCCCAAAGAGAAGATGTGACATCCAGCCTGACAAAAGAAATAAGCCTTGGTTCCTATAAGTGTATCCTACTCAGATACACTTAAATATTTCTATAACACACTGTATTTTGAACTGCTTGCACTTCTAGATTTATGGAAAGGTGCTTTTTAAGCAAAAAGGAAGTACAGTGCTTACTGAAAAGTTATGGGGAATACTTGTGTTTTGAGATGGGGCTTACTATGTTGCCCAGGTTGGTCTTGAACTCCTACAGATGTGTGACACCATGTCCAGCTATGGTAACTACTTCTCCATTTTCTTCCTAATTTCGACAAAGAAAAGGAAGCCTAGGAAATGAAGTGATATTTTATTTATTTATTTTTTTTGTGGTGCTGGGGATCGAATTCAGGGCCTTGTGCTTCCAAGGCAGGCACTCTAATCACTGAGCTAAATCCCCGGCCTGAAGCAATATTTTTGATCCTGCCATTTCATCCTAGTGATATACAAAAATAATTAGGAATAGATTATACCACTACTGTCAGGCCTGTTTTTCAACAGTAACTGACCTTGGAAAGCACAAGGATAAAAACCCATAGTTAAGCCAGGTATAAGTGATGCATGTCTGTAATCCCAGCACTTTGGATGAAGCAGAAGGATCACAAATTCAAGCCCAGCCTGGGCAATTTAGCAAGACCTGTCACAAAAGGCACTGAGAGGCTGGGGTTATAACTCATGGCCAACATCCTGAGCTCAATGCCAAGTACCACAAAAACAAAAAAAGAAAATGAAACAAAACTCCATAGACATTTATTCTAATAAAACAATGTATCAAGCCAGGCATGTTGGTGCACACCTGTAACACTAACATTCCAAGAGGTTGAGGCAAGAAGAGTGCAAATTTGAGCCCAGCTGGGGCAACTTAGCCACTATCTCAAAATAAAATATTAAAGGTTCTGGGGATGTAGTTCAGTTTGAAAGCCCCTAGGTTCAATCTCCAGCACCACACACAGAAATAAGTTGAAAATAAAATTAAATGATATGTTGATTTCTTCGTTTTTAGAAATTAAGCAGAGAGAAATAGTAGCTGGAGAAATCAGGAAACCAGGCTCATATGCTACACTTTACATACTAAAGTAATTAAGGAGTTAAATATTCCCTACCCTGCCCTACAAAGTTATGGTTTGTTTGTTTGGTTTTTTTTAGCTAGTCCATTATGTCCAATCTTCTTCCAGTCTTGTTCTGTAGCCATCAGCCAGCCACATGTAGCTACTGAGCTAGAGACTGAACCCAGGGCCTCCTAGATGTGAGGCAAGCACTGTATCACTGAGCTATACCCTCAGCCCTAATTAATTTAAATTTCAAAAAACTGAAGCAGCATAAAGTACTGTTTCATTAAATAGAACTTTATTGTTTTAGCAGGACTACATTTTACTTTACTCACTGCAGTGTATGAGATATTACTGCGATATGACAGTACATGTGTCAGGCAATTGTGTGCTTCTAGTACTCCACATACACCTGCCACCAATCTAGTTGAAATCAATGGACTGATTCAGTTCCAATGACTTTCTACATATGGATTTAGGAAGGTCACACGTTTATTTAATATGTTATGTAACAGCATACATTACAGTAGGCTTTTTCAGCCTCAGCAGTACTGACATTTGGCTGGGTAATTTGTTGGGCTGCTCTGGGCATTGTAGAATGCTTAGCCTCACTCCTGGCCCTACCTACTCAATGCATATCCTTCACCCCCAAGCTGTGACAATCAACACATGTCCAATGTCCACTTGGAGGTCAAAACCGCATCAGTTGATAACCATTAAGCTACAAGTGATGCTTTTATACAATTCAAAATTAGTAATTAAACTAAAACACTTATTGCTTTCATAACAAATAAATTTTATTTCTAGTTTAACAAAATACAGAGTAGTCTAACTGGCTAGTTATTTATACTGAAATTGAAGCTTTTCCTAATATTAATCATAATATTTTTTTTGTAACTCAATATGAAGGAGATTTTAATTGTCATTGACAGTACAATGTCAACTACCTACTGCAAAGATTATCAGAAATTTTCAAAAAAATGTCTTGTTGATATTGATAAATTTAGAGCTGCTTTTTTTTTTTTTGGTACTGGGGATCGAACTTAGGCACTCTAACCACTGCGCTAAATCCTTAGCCCCTAGAGCTGCTTTACAACTTCAGTCATATCTCTTTGAATTTGATGTTGACAGAAGATTTAGTGAATTTACTTAACCTGGAAAGATGTGGCTTTGAAATAAATATGCTTTTACTTTGAAGTCAAATGAATTGTAAAAAATACATAAATCAGTTTTATCAATGTAGATGCAAATCATAAAGGGAAAGGATTTTAGGTATTCAATACAGTTTACTAGAAATTTTTTAGGTATGTTTGGAAGAGCTTGGGTATACTATCTTTTGCAACTGTAATTTTTATGCAACCTAAGTACAAATATACAACCTAAATACAAATCAAATATTTCTAATAAAAATTTATCATCTGAACTGAGATGTACTGTAAGTGTAAAATACTCACTTGACTTCAAAGATTTAATGCAAAAAAAGAAATGTAAATATCTCATTGGTAATGTTTTGTATTGGTTATATGTCAGAATGATAATATTTGGAGTATTTTGGATTAAATAACATGATTAAACTTGATTTCATCTATTCAAAAATGAAGTTATATGTGACTCAAAATATATTTCTATTGAACAATGTTATCTAGATACTGTTGCAAATGTTCCGCTCCTACTGGTTCAGCTGCCCTTGCTGTAGCCTAAACGTCTATGCAGGAAATCATTACAATGATAGAGCCCTGAGTAAGTTTACAATACCAGAGGTTGCATTTGTCTTCAAAATGCCTAATCTTTGGTGAATAAATGCTATTTGCCTGCTTCTGACACTAGGAGGAAGAGTTAAAATCAAACCAACCCTCATCCTTAGAAGTTATTACTAAGAGAACAAGTTTCTCTTCTGTTTCTAACATCCATTGTTTGATAATCTAGCCACTTCAAATGCAGTCTTCTAGCATGAAACAGAGTGTTAAAGTTAGCATTCAGTGTCTTTACCATCTACATTCTGAAATCTTGAAACAAGAGCCTAAAATCTTAAAGTTAAACACAAGAGAGGTAAGCCAGGCATAGTGGCACACACCTGTAATCCCACCACTCACGAGGCTGACGCAAGAGGATTGCCTCGAATTCAAGGCCAGCCTGGGCTACACAGTGAGTTCAAGGCCAATCTAAACTTCATCGTGAACTGCATACCAAGACCCTGTCTCAGAACAAAACAACAAACAAACAAAAACCAAGAGGGATGATTTTCCCTACTATTCAGTCAAGACAAGATCATGCCTAAATACATTTCTACAAACAATAAATACAGTGGTTCTTTGGGGAACTGTATAATGAATGAGCATCTGATCAAAGTTATAAATCCAGTCCTCAGAAAAATTAGTGTACACACAGTATATAGATAATTTATAGATACTCTGTAGGCCATGTATAGGCACAAGTTTACCATTCTTTGCTGTTAAAAATAGGGCTGGGATGGGGCTGGGGATTTAGCTCAGTGGTTAGACTGCCTGCCTTGCAAGCACAAGGCCCTGAGTTCAATCCCCAGCACCAAAAAAAAAAAAAAAAAAAAAAAAAACAAATAGGGCTGGAGACAGGAGTGGCACATAACTTATCCTAGCACTCTGGGAGGCTGAGGCTGGAGAATCACAAGTTGGAGCCCAGTCTGGGCAACTTACAGAAAGCCTGCCTCAAAAAATGAAAGAAGGAGCTAAGGATGTTGCTCAGTTTGAACCCCTGATTCAATTCCCAGTAAGGGAGGATAGTGTCAGTGGTACAGCATGTGACTAGCATGTGTGAGGCCCTGTGTTGGGTCGAAGGAAAGGATTTTTTTTTTTTTTTTTTTTTTTTGCTGCTGGGGATCGAACTCAGGGCCTTGTGCTTACAAGGCAAGCACTCTAACCACTGAACTAAATCCCCAGCCCAAAGGAAAGGAAAATGAAAAGCCAAAGGAAATGGAAAAGGAAAGGAAAAAGATAAAAAAAGAATCTTTCTCAGTGAAAGAAACCAGGGATCCTTGAAGAAATGGTTGATTCCAGATTTGAAGCAGGAAATGCAAAAAATAATCCTAGGATATCGTGTGCTAAAAAGTAAGAAGGTTAAATAAAGATGACCATGTCATCAAAATGACATAGAATTCAGCAGGAATATTCATTCATGAATGTCCAGAGAGGACAACCTGAATGCCAACTGTTACAAATATGTAAGTGCTCTGAGTTCATAATGATACTAAAAAATAAAAATCAATTAAGCAAAATTTCTGATTCATTATTATTATTATTACTATTTTTTTTTTTTTGGTGCTGAGGATCAAACTCAGGGCCTCGTGCTTGACAGGCAAGCACTCCAACCACTGAGCTAAATCCCTGGCCCTGATTGGTTATTACTAAAGCACGCTTGCAAATACAATTGATTTCTGTACACTAAACTTGTATCCTACAACCTCGCCACATGCATTTACTCTAATAGCTTCTTAACAAAGTCCATCATGTTTTCTACATAAGCATGTTGTCTGCAAGTAAACACAGTTTACGTCTCTTTCTGAGCTATCCGTCTTTTACTTCTTTTTCTTTCCGGGTGCACCGCTAACATAATGCTAAATAGTGGTGAGGATGAACATTCATCTTGTCCTTGACCTTAGGAAAAAGCATTCAGTCTTCACCATAAGTATTATACCTTGCAGGGTTTTCATGCATGTCCTTTATCAGGTTGAGGAAGCTCTCTTCGTGGTATCCTGAAACTTTTTTGTCAGGAATAGATGTTGGATTTTGCATTTCCCAGATGATTAATAAATATAAACAATAAAACACACTTCCAGATGTGCACATGATCTCTGGAAGAACACCTAAGACAGAGGGGTTTCAAAAAAATAAAGGAATTCTTGCTCTGGGAGTAAGCTCTTAGAAAAATGGCCAGGGGTTCCCCAATTTTAGCTAAGGCCCTGAGTTCGATCCCCAGCAAAAAAAAAAAAAAAAAAAAAAAAAGGAAAAGACCGCCAGAAGGAAGCACACTATCTTGATCAGAGTCAACACCCACCAGCCTCTAGTGGGTGAAGTCCCTAGCAGACCTACTTCATTTAGTACTTAAAGTAGCCTCTGCCTCCCTGGACTGGTCATGACTCCAAAGAAGGGAAGGAATACTTAAAAACTCTTCAGAAGCAAATGATGGGTGATATTAGTCTGTTATCTCTTGGAGCTTTTCAAAGGAGCTACAGTGGGAAGACAGCTTTCTTATCACATTCTATCTTGGGTACAGCAGGATTATACCCTAGCCTTCAGCTGTTCCTCCAGTCTTCATTACAATGGCATTTAACCCTACAAAATCTTGCCATGTGGTATTATCAATGTAGATCAAGATGGTAAGGACACAGGGTTAGGTACACAGGAAATGCACAATAAGTAATTAATAGATAATTAAGACTTAGCCAAGATGGGCTTTCATTTCCCAGCTAGATGGAGTACAGTCAAGGTCTACTATGAACAGTCAATAAATTACACTATTAATCCCTTTTGAGCTGAAGGGACAAAGACAAGATTAAGATATGATTCAATGCTGACATAAGCTTTTATCTCATAGTGTTTTATTATTATCTATTTTTTACCCAGTCGAAAATTTAACATGTCATAGCTGGGCATGGTGGCACACGCCTGTAATCCCAGCACTTAGGAGACTGAGGCAGGAGGATTGCTGTGAGTTCAAGGTTATCCTGGGCTACATGGTGTATTAATGGCCAGCCTGAATTATAGAACGAGACCCTGTCTCAAGAAAACAAAACAAAACAAAACAACAAAAGTCATAATTTTTTTCTCTACTAAAACTTAACATTTTTACAAAGCTAATTACAGCTTAATTACTACTCGTTAGACCCTATAAGTATCAGTGAACATGCTAAATCAGGATGAGAAAATAATACATCACTTGATGTGTATATGGCTATTTGAGAAAGTTCTATTTCTGATTAAATCAGTTTAGGTCAACCCTGAGCAAAATGATTAGAATCCTGCTCCAACAGCAGGCTCATCTA
Source organism: Hystrix cristata (assembly GCA_004026905.1). Lineage (NCBI taxonomy): Eukaryota > Metazoa > Chordata > Mammalia > Rodentia > Hystricidae > Hystrix > Hystrix cristata. The sequence continues at coordinate 134,330 of PVJO010001537.1, forward strand.
GTGTATCCGCATTATTTATCACACTAGAAGGAGAAAAATGGACAGATTTTTATAAACAAGGATAAAAGTCAACATGTGCTTGTAAGAGATGGAGTGTTGTTTGGGGGGCACAGTACCTCTTAAGGTCCAATGCTAAAAATCATTCAGCAGAAAGCACTGAAAGACCCAGAGCTATTTGCTTGGTCACTCAGGGATTCAGCATCTTTCTAAATGTAACCCACCAGTCTGGGCGAGAGCAATGGCCACACACCTACTGAGGCCATTCAGCAGTTAGTACACTAAGTTGCTGCCACAATATTCAATAGCCAATATTATTGCTATATTCAATATTATAGCTGGCCGGGAGTGGCGGTGCACACCGGTAATCCCAGCACTCAGGAGGCTGAGACAGGAGTATCACTGCAAATTCGAGGCCAACCTGAGCTACACAGTGAGTTCAAGGCCAACCTCAACTATATAGTGAGACCCTGCCTCAAAAAAACAAAAAAAATAGATATAGATATATATATATGTATGCATATATTAATTACTGCTGTAAGTCATTTGATAATGCTACCATTATATAATTCCCTCACCCCAGGCTATTTTTAGGGATTTAATAGAGGCCATTTGGCACTCAGGGAGGTGCTTCAAGTTGGATACGAGGAACAAGCACTACATGCACACACAGTTCAAATCACTGGAGACATATAAAGGGAAACAAGAAGCACAGTAGTTATGTGGCTATCAGCAATAGTTTGGTACCTGTGGTTCATGGGCATCTGGGTCCTGAATTTCATTATGCATAATGCAATGGAATGTACCACGCTGTTGCCTTTATCAGTAGTCTGTTCCTTTTCATTGCTGAGTAGTATTTCAATAATAATAGACAGGCAATAGTTTATCTGTTCCTCAGTTGGAGAAGTCTGGTTCTCTCCAGCTTGGACAGTGTATGAATAAAACTTATAAACTATTAGTTTAAACACTTATAAACACTTATCCCCGCCACATTTTCATTTTACTTAGCTAAGTACTTAAGAGTAGAGTGCTGGGAGATCTACTTTGGAATATAATAGCCTGACTACTCATGCTATTTCTATATACCAGAAGTATATTTTTCCAAGGAAATAGCAGGGTTATTTTCTGTGATGCTTCCCCTCCTTGTCCATTTGTATCATGTCTGTGCTCTCCTGGGTGTCAGAAACACCTCCAGATCTATCACTTACAAACTTAATTAACATACTTTCTTTACTTTTAGACCTAGTTCATTAATAAAAATGCTAAATATGCCTGACTGAGCATCCCAGGAAACAATACTCTTTCCCAACCCTCACATACCCTACCATTTAGGGTTTACACACACTTTATGGCTCATTTTGCATCAACAGTTTTTCCCTATATTCCTTGTTAATCAGTTTTCAATTGAGTCAAGAATCTTCAGTGTATCATTTCTAAAAGCTACAGAAATCAGAGCTTTTCCCAACTCATTGGCAAATAATATACTTTTTGGAAATCATGGATATAGTCAAAGACCAACAGAGAATACACTTAGAAAATTTGAAGTGCTATGCCTTAATATCAGTTTAAAAGTAATACTGGGCTTTCTTACACCTAAAACAGGCTGTATCCTGCCCTAAAAAGTCTTTCAAATAAAGGTTGTATTAATTAAACTAGAGAAAAGGGGGAAAAAAAGTCAGTATAATTAACATACAAAGCAACAGTATGGCCTAATTAATCACTGTGAAGAGCAATCAAATAAAATACTATGCATTTTTATGGTGCAATTTAATCTGGCAAGTAATTAATCACAGAAACACTAACCAAAACAAATGGATTTCCCTTTAAGGAAGTCACATTTATCAACTCTAATGTATCCCAAACTCTAATTTGTTATCCCAACTCAAGTTGTCTAGGAGACAATGAATTGTCAGCCACAGTAGAACACTGATTTCTAGCTTTTTTTGTTTTGTTTTGTTTTTTAGTTTTTTGGTGCCAGGGATTGAACTCAGGGTCTTGTGCTTGCTAGGCAAGCACTCTAACCACTGAGCTAAATCCCCAGCTCCAGAACACTGATTTCTGACGAAAAAGAACACTGAGCTTTTCAAAATTAAGTTATAGGCCCAGAGTACCCAAAGAGGTAAAGGGTGTGGGAGCAAAGTCTGCAGCAATAGGCTTGGGGGTCTTAAACTCAAAAGAGTTCTAAATCTGGGTCATTTAGTGGAATCCATAAATAATTGCTAAATGATTCATGAAGAGAAAACACTTAGTATGAGGAGTGACAATTATAGGTTACAGACATTACCAAAGTCCCAAAGGGACGCTCCTCAGAAGAGGGAAAAAAAATAGGGCTTTGATCTTCAGAACAAGCAAAAAGGGGGAGAGGGACAGATTAATGCAGTGACATTTAACTCAAAGAAATTCCTCCTTTCTCCCTGCTTCCCTTCCAGAGTTGTAAACAATGACCCATTTACCCCAATTCAACAGCCTCATTGGCTAGAGAACACCACAAGGCTGATTTTTCCATACTGGGGTTTGAATCTAGAAGCTAGGCAAGTAAACACACCACCACTGAGCTACATCCCCACCCCTTTTTATTTTGAGATGAAGGACTCTAAGTTTCCCACACCATCCTTAAACTTGTGATCCTCCTGCCTCAGCTTCCTGAATAGCTGAGATTACAAGTGTGCACTACTAGACCTGGTCAGGCTATTTTTTTCTGAATGGCCTGAGTGTTTAAAGTCACAGTGCCAGGCTGGGGATTTAGCTCAGTGGTTAGAGTGCTTGCCTCACAAGCACAAGGCCCTGGCCCTGAGTTCGATCCCAAGTGCCAAAAAAAAACCCAAAAAACAAAAACAACAAAAAAACACCACAGTGCCATTAATTAGCTAAGAAGATACAAGAAGCTATCTTCATACCTCCTTCTTCCCAGCTTCCTCTTTGTACGACTACATAGGCGACTAGATGGACTACCTTTCTTTGCCAAGCAGACTCATGGCACTTATAAGCCTTTCCTTTAATATTCCCATATTTTGCCTGCCTGCCCCCACTTCTGTACTGATCTTCAAGGGTTTTTGCTTGTATTTTTTAGCACAACTCTGTAGACTGAGGCAGTGGACAGTCCCAGGCCTCTGCTGGCTATAACCAGAGGTATTTTCTCTTTATCGATCTGCTCAACCTCCACTGCTGGAACCTATGAAACATACAGTAATTATTAAACCGTACAGGGAAAGTTATACTTTTTACACTTCCACAATTTGAGAGAAACTGTTGCAGATATCCTATCCATCCCAGACATTTTCTAGCAGATTTTTTTTTTCTTTAAAACACATCTCATGCTGGGCATGGTGGCACACACCTACAAACCTCAGGAGGTTGAGGAGGGAGGATCACTGCAAGTCTGAGGCCAGCCTGGGCTACATAGTGAGTTCAAGGTCAGCCTGAACTACATAGCAAGACCCTATCACAAAACACCAAAAAAAAAAAAAAAGACAAGGTCTCACTGTGTAGTTCAAGCTGGCCTTGAACTCATGGTGATTCTCCTGCCTCAGCTTCCAAAGAGCTGAGACTATAGAAGTGTGCCACCATGCCCAGCATCCTCTAGATTTTAACACTTACTTTTTCCTTCAAACCTTTTTTTAATACAAATTTTATTGGTACATTTTATATATACGTAATGATCATATTCATCATAGTACTTTCATAACTGTACATATTATATTTTGATTTTCTTTTTCTCCCCTTTCCCTTCCCTCCCTTTGACTCTTCCTCCTTCCTTATTTACAACAGCTTTGTTTCCATTTTTTTCCATCTTTTCTCTTTCCCTTTTCTTTTCCTTTTCTCTTCTTTCCTTTTCCCCTCCCCCTTCTCCATTTTCCCCTTCCCCTCTGAACACTTTCTTTCTTACTATACCTCTGGCTTCTTTCACTGGCTTGAACTTGGATTCTTCTATTCTGCCTGGCCCTGAAGGCTACTTCTCCCTTGGAAAGTCTGCCTCACGTTTTTGTTCAGATTTTCTTCGAGCTATTATCTCTAAATTTCCCTTACTCTCTCCCTACACAAGCCCAACAACTTAAGTACCATTACTCCTTGCCGAGGCCCAGTCCATATCCCTCCCACTTGTCTAAGAGAGAGGAACTCTGCTAATCTACGTTCAACAAATAATCACCGAATGCAGGTACTGTCTTACTATAAATGAGTAAGACATGGATGCCACCTGCCTTCAAAGAGGTCACAGCCCAGCACAACAGATGAACAGGCAGTCACTACTGTAGTCCAGCCAGACCTGGAACAAATAATCACCGAATGCAGGTACTGTCTTACTATAAATGAGTAAGACGTGGATGCCACCTGCCTTCAAAGAGGTCACAGCCCAGCACAACAGATGAACAGGCAGTCACTACTGTAGTCCAGCCAGACCTGGCTCAAAGAATGAAGTTGTGCCCAAAATGTTGCAAGAGGCAAGCTGACGAGGTGGGGAAGGCCACACTAGGCAGGGAGGAGACATATACAAAGGGCCAAAGATATACAGCCTGTCTAGAGAATTATAGGTGTCTGGATTGTCTAAATGACTCCAGGTGGTCTGGCACAGGTGCAGCGAGGTGACATATCCCTCTCTATTTTTCTAGATTACAAAGAATGCCAGTGTATGTCACATTACAGAATTTAAATTTTATTCTGCAGGGGATGAGGGGGCAAGTGAAGGGGACAACCACTTGGAAGAGAATGAGAGTGAGAGCCAGGGGGGAGAGGGTGAGACCAGAGCTTAGAAACTCTGCTGAAAAAGAAATAGCGAGAATAAATAGTGGTATACAGTTTTTATGCAATAATAAAATATTGCACGATAATAAAAAGGAATTAAGTACTAGTTATTCACATACCCATGTTCAGAGCATCATTCACAAGAGTCAAAAATGAAAGCAACCCAGGTGTTCATCAACAGACAAATGGATAGAAAAATATGATATATCCATAAAATGAAACATTATTCAGTCTTAAAAAGGAAGAATATTCTGACACATGCTATAACATGGACAAACCTTGAGGATATCATGCTACATATGATGAAGATAAAGATGTTATATGTTTTCACATATACAAGGGATATACAATGGTAAACTTGTATATACACAAAGTAGAATGGTGGTTGGTATAGGCCAGGAAGAGGAGAAATGGGAGTTAATTAGAACAGAATTTCAGCTTTGCAAGATAAAAAAGATCTAGAAATCTGTTGCACAATAATGTGAATATAATGAGCATAACTGTATACTTAAAAATGTTTAAGAGAGCCAGGAACAGCAGCACACACTTGTAATCCCACCTATTCAGGAGGCTGGGGCAGGATGATCACAAGTTTGAGGCCAGACTGGACAACTTGGTGAGACACTATGTCAGAGAAAAAGATAAAAGAAGCCGGGCATGGTGGTGCACAACTGTAATCCCAGCACTTGGGAGGCTGAGGCAGAAGAATTGCTGTGAGTTCGAGGCCAGCCTGGGCCACATGATGAATACAAGCCCAGCCTAAACTACATAGCAAGACCCTATCTCAAAAAAACCAAAAAATTAAAATAAAAAGGGATAAAAATATAGCTCAGTGGTAGAATGCTTGCCTAGCATTCATGAGGCCCTAGGTTCAATCCTCAGTACTGACAATATTTTATGTTTTTTTTCCACAATTAAAAATCTTAGGGTTGGGGACTTAGTTCAGTAGTAGAGAGCTTGTCTAGCAAGCACAAGGCCCTGAGTTCAATCTCCAGCATGCAATAAACAAATACAACACCCTAAAACTTTTTTTTTTTTTGAACAGGGTATCTCTATATAGTAGTGCAGGCTGGGCCTGAACTCACTATGTAGCCCAGGCTGGCCTGGAACTCGTGGAGATCCTCCCGTCTCAGCCTCCCAAGTGCTGGGTTTATAGGCACGTGCCACCATGCCCAACCTAGAACTTCTTTTTAAAGGAATAAACTACAGATGTAGTAAATAAATTTCAAAACCTTTATATTGAGTGAAAGAAACGACACACAAAAGAAGACATACTATATGTTTGGTTCTAGAACAGTCAAAGGACTGAACTCAGGGTGCGGCTAGTTGTTAGAGTACTTATCTAGCGTTCGATCCCCAGCACCACAAAAACACAAAGAAAAAGCAAGCACAACTAATTTATGGTTAAAGAAATCAGAAAAAGGTACAGTTCTAGAGAAAGGAGCTACTGAGGCGAAAAAGAGGATAATGAGGGAAACTTCTAGGGTGACAGAAATGTTCTGTCTTGATCCAGCTGGTGATTTACTTGAGTGGTAAGCACATGTAAAAAACTGCCCAGTTACACAACTAAGATTTTGTATACTTTACCATATATATATGTGTATATATATATATATATACACACACACACACATATACACACTTTACCACACATATATATATGTATCTCAACAAAAAAGAAACAAAGATTGGTTTTCAATGAGTTGATAACATTCTACAGTATTTCTTAAGGTGACTGGTTCATATATATTCATTTTATGAACAAGCTTTATTAGAAATGTTTATTGATACTCTAGAATTTATCAAATAGTTAATTTTTTTTTAATTTTATTTTAAGGTGCATTTTACATGTACACAGTGATCAAATAGTTAATTTTTTACTTAAGAAATTAGTTCAAACTAAATAGTCAAAAGGAAGAGATTTTAATCTATCTCTCTCTGAATCCCACCTAGTAAATTAACCCACTACAAAGATGACATATAGTCAAACTTCGGCTGGAAATCTTGGGCCCTCTGCTAACCTAAGTGACTCCAGCCCCGGAGGCTGCTCCTACTATGGGTGGGAATGAAGAGATACTGATAGGAACCAACTGTCTCTGGAGGTTCCTGGAAACAGGTTTCTCACCATATGAAAATGGTGTCAAATGACAGAGAATGAATGTTCTTTTGTGCATTGATACTGAAAATGCATTAGCACACCTTGTATTTGACATCCCATTCACATGTTATTGGTTTTAAAAGAAATTATATAGAAACCAATTAGAACTAAAAAAACTCATTAAATTCCTTACAACAAGAGCCCACTTTGCTAGAGCATACACAATACCTTAGCTCCAGGGAGAAGTGTATAATCGAGGTAAAATTAATCAAAACCTACATGAAAAGAACAGCAAGAGACAGTTTAAGAGGAAAATCTTTCCTTAGAGTTAGAAATTCCTTAAGTTTTATCACTGAGTACATAATTCTGCTTATTATTATCTTCTATGGTATAACACTATATTTATAATTAGGCTGATATCATAGAAAAATGACAGTAAAATGCAGACACAATTCATTTTACAATTAATCTACTAGAGCTAAAAATTCTTACCCCTTCATTAATTGCCTGCTTAAAACCTTGCCTGAGTTCCAGTTTCAGATTATCACATACCTGTTTTAAAAGCCCAGGGGAAATGCAACACACAGAGCGAGGCTTGTTTCAGGGAGAACTACCAGATTGCAGTTTCACACTTCTCCATCCCCAAAGGACCCCAACTTGAAGAGCCTCTACTGTGAACACTAAACTTATTACTAATTAAAAGAGAAAACAGTATAGAAAAAGAGAAAATATCTTCCTTCTTAGTTTAATTCCTCCACCCATCTCACTCCAAAGCTTTTTAGAGCCCTTTATCTGTATGCTCGCTTTGATTTCTGAATATAAGAACTAAGGCTAGCTCCAACATTTTTTTCCTTAAATTGTTCAACTGGTAAATCTCTCTGCTGGGGTTTTGGGAAAGTAGGATGCTGGAGGAAAATCTGAACCACTTTATAAAGGTTGCTTTTTCTGATTTTTCTATAAAAGGACCTTATTTTTCTAGTCTGGTCCTAGCTGATTATGCCACATCCACAATTTTTTCTTCACAAATTCATTCTTAACAGAGAGCTTTACAGTTGATTCTCAATGAATTTTTTCAGTCTTCAAGGCCATATTATGTAACAGCAGCAAGTCAAAGCTCAGAAAAGGGAAAGATTAGTCCCAAATCATCCACCAAATCAGTGGCAGTCAGGAATAGATCAAAGCATCTGCACAAAGATTTAGAAGGCATATTTACCAAATGTGCTGATGATACAAAGCTACAGAGTGACACCATCAGGATTCAAAAACCAACCTGATAAATTAAAGTGATGGGGTGGGACCCATAAGATACATTTAATAAGAATAAAGCAAGAATATAGGATAGGTATAAAAGAAAAAAAATCAACTGTAGATGTGCACAGGAGATTCACCAAAACAGTAACAATAACTATTTCAAAGGATAATATTTTAGATGATTTATTTTAGTTTGTTCTTTGTACATTTCTGCATTAATTTTTTTTGGGAGGTGCTGGGGATCAAACTCAGGACCTGCACTTGCTAGGCAAGTACTCTACCACTGAGCTAAATCCCCAACTCCTAATTTTTTAATAGTAAGTAGTAGGTATTAAAATGAAATAAAAATCAAAAAAAAGCAAAGCAAAATATTACTACAAATTGAACAAGTAGAGGATGGGAGAATAGGTTACTCAGAGCAGATCTGAAGTTTTAGTGGACCCCAAGTTTGCTGCTACCCAACAATGTAATTTGGTTGCCAAATAATTTAATGCAATTAAAGGTGGCAAATAAAACTTTACAGCCATTAACAGTCTTCCCATCATCTCAGTCACATCCCTGATACAGCTCTAGGTGTCACTGACTCCAAGAAACATTTGAATGAATACAGTACTTATTTGGTATACCCTAACACCATTTGGCGGGGGGGGGGGGTGCTAGGGATAAAACTCAGGGCCTCACACTTGTTAGGTAAGCACTCTATCACTTGAGCTAAACCCCACCTAACACCATATGATAAATTAAGAAGTTTACCATAAGGTAAATTAAGAAGTTAAAATGTATCCAAAAGAGCTGGGTAGTTCAGTGGTAGAGCACTTCTTAGTTCGCATGAGGCCCTAGAGTCAATTCCCAGTACCACCACCAAAATAAAAAGAGAGGTCCAAATGGTAATCATAGTATCCCAGAGATCTTGAAACCATGTCACATAGGAACAATTGAGGGAAGAAAAGTTATTTTACCTATAAAAAGGCAGTACTAGTCAGGTGTGGTGGTGTACACCTATGACCCCAGCACTCTGGGAGGCTGAGTCAGGAGGATCACAAATTCAAACCCAGCACAGGCAATTTAGCAAGACCCTGTCTCAAAATAAGAAATAAAAAGGGCTGGGAATGTAGCTCATTGTGAAGGCCCTGGGTTCAATCCCTAGTACTACAAAACAAAACACAACGGGCAATACTCTCTCTATATATCAGTCCTTTGAAGAAGTTAACATTCAAAAACCCATAAATTTTTTGGTGTTGCATCTGAAGGTAGAAACAGAATCAAAAGGTTCATGAATCAATAGGTTCATGTTGTAAAGAGGAAGATTCCAACACAAGGAACAGATTCTCATCATTTGGAAAACTATGTCAGGGTCCAGTGGAAAAGACGTCTGATTCTGTAGCCAATTAGTATAAACCTGAGAATTTAGTGATTAAACTCCTCTGGACATTCTTGTATTATTCACCACAGTCCAATGAAACCTAATGCTTCATCTGCTGAAGACATATCTGTTGAAGTTTGTTGACAGGCTAGACAGTGCTAGCCAACAGTAATGGATTCTTCCTCTCATTAACAGACCAACAATCTGCTGCTCAACAAGGTTAGAATGACCAGAGGTCCAGCCTGACTTTTAGGAAAAGTAAATGGTGAGGGAAAATAGGGATAAAATGAACAAACATCCACAGTTTAAAAAGGACTTCTTGGGGCTGGGGATTTAGCTCAGTGGTTAGAGTGCTTGCCTCGAAAACACAAGGCCCTGAGTTCAATCCCCAGTACCAAAAAATAAATAAATAAATAAAAAGGACTTCTTTTTAAAGTTACCCTAAATTACAGGTGTCCAACCTGTAGGCTTGCCTAGGCCACACTGAGTGAAGAGGAATTATCTTGGACTGTATATAAAATTTATAATATAATGTATTTAAGCAACAAAACTTCCTTTGTCTTCTTATACTTTAACTTACTGTGTGAAATAACACAATAAGCCGAAGTTTAATAATTACACAAGAAACTTACATGTCTGCTTCATAAAATATAAACACCTACAGGTACTCACACATGTAGGTAGGCTGAAATGTTATCATTTGTAATCATGGCATTTTCCTCACCAAGTAGCACAACAGACTTCTAATATCTGACACATGTGGGTTTCCACTCTACTGACCAACGTGTGGCAGGTGCAGGAAACAGAGTCAGTACTGCATTGCACCCTCCCCACATCGCAATCTGCTGTTGCCTATAAAGTCTACACTTCAGCAACAAGCAATCAAATCATGAAAAAAATCATTAAAAATCATATAATATTGTTATAAAATCATATAATTTTGTGGGGCTGCATTACTGAGTGTTCAGGACCCTAGACATAGCATGGAAAAGGAAAAGTAATTAGGCCCTAAACTATGACTAATTATCCTATTTGTGGGCCCCCCCGTCTTTTTTTTTTCCTTCAGTACTGGGGATAAAACCCAGCGCTGTGCTCATACCAGACACATACTCTATCAGTAAGTTATACCCCAAGCCCATAACTAGACCTTTTTCTTTAAGACTTTTTATAAATCATAATTAAAGGCAGCATTTTATCAACTAATCCATTAGAAAATGCCTACATTTCTTAGCAAGAGTTCCTCCTGGGGAAAAAAATCAACTTTTTTCAGGTGAAAACAAAATTATTTTCTTATTTTGGGGTCAATAATAACTAGGGGAAAAATAATAATAATAACTAGGGAGCAGCACATCCCTAAAGAACCAGGGATCTTTGTGCTGATGAAAGCAGCCCATCTCCAGAAAGCCAGAGGCTGAGAGAGCTGTTTGGGAAAGAGTAAAAGTCCAAAAATGACAGCCTCTACCCCTAGGGCCCTATCATACTCAGACCTACTGCCAAAACAGCAGTTCTAAGTCAACCTAACTGTCCCCTCTGGTTCTCAATTTCTAGCCTTTAGGAGCAGTTGCAAAGGTAAGAAATGGTGGCAGAAACAGAAGAATAAAAATATGCTCCTCAAAGGCCTCTAAAGAAAGGATCCCAAATCTATCTTGCTCAAGCACATTATACTGCCTTTCTCATTCATACCCCTCCATCTCTCCCCCAGAATTCTGATGCTTACCAAAGGACAATGGAAACAGCATATGATAGAGGTCCTGATGATTAAAAGATGAACAGAATAAAGGGCATACATCTGATAGCTCATCTCATATATCCATAAAAAGTTAAAGCAAGTTTAAAAACTAAAGTTAATTTACCACATCATAAAATTATAGATAGGAGTCCTATCACAAATAGGACAAGTACAAACCAGAAGTCTTTGATACATATATGCATACTTAGAGAAATAAAGAGTAGTGTGAGGCTGTAGACTTAAACAGAGAGGAAAGGGGTGGGTGTAGCTCAAAGGAGTAGGGCAGAATTTGTGCTTAGCATGCATGAGGCCCTGGGTTCAATCTCTAGCACCCAGCATGGAGCAGGAGAGAGAACTGAAATTGCTTTTTTGACATGTGGCACTCATTTACTCTCATGCCTGGGAACAAGGGATTAGCAATTCTGGACTAAACTGCCAGTTATCCATTTCTCCTCCAGTGTTCTCATTTCATCTGCAAATGTCTGCTCTGAACATATCTTTTCTCTTTTCTTCTTCATCTCCCTCTTCCTCTCCTTCCCTCTCCCTCTCCTCATCTTTCCTCTCTCTTTCCAGCAGTACTAGGAATCAAGCCAGGGTAGCTCTAACATACCTTTTCTTTTCTCTTTCTTTCCTTCCTTTTCTCAATCTCTCTCCCTCCTCCTCTCCTTCCTTCCTTCCCTCCTTCCTGGCAGTACTGGGGAAGAAACACAGGATAAGTCCCACCACCACTACATCCCCAGCCCCACAGCCCCCAGCCCCCTTCTACAAATTTTTATTTGAGACAGAGTTACACTAAATTGTGCAGGCTAGCCTTGAACTTTTGATCCTTCTGTCTCCACGCTCCCCCCACACATGCAAGTAGCTGGGATTAAGGCAGAAGCCATCACACACAACTAGAAAACACCTTTTCAATTTACCTTAGGAGCCAAGATGCTTAGTTACCCCTAATCACTCAGAAGCAACTCTTCTATTTTCACCAGTCCACTCACAAAGGCAGTCCTGCCAACTACTACCAAAAGGCTCAAATAAATATTTGGTATAATTCATTGAGAAACAGAAAATGTCAGCGTAATTAGCAAACAAAACGACTGTTTGCCAAAGCAACGTTTAAAGTAAGGTCACCAGAAGATCTCTCACAAATAACAGAAAATGATAATAAAATGCTCTTACAAGGTTCCTCAAGTTAGCTTTTCACATTCCTCTGGCCCCAAGGTTCTCTCTGAGGGAGAGTGGGTGCTGCAGCTCGTTTTTCTTTTTCTTTCTTTCTTTTTTTTTTTTTTTTTTAAGACAGGGCCTCACTAAATTGCTGAATTGCTTATGCCAGGCTTGAACCTGTGATCTTCCTTCCTAAGTCTCTCAGAGTGCTGGGATTATAGGCAGTGTGCCAACAGACCTGTCTCAAGATCCTTCTACTTCATAGTCCAGTAGAATTTGATTCAGAACAGAGGGTTGAGCTCAAGGTTGACTCCTTTTCTCCTAAGAGGAATATTCCAGAAACAGCCCTTTATCTAAGTGTTATGGTTTGTGTCTAGATGTCCCCCCAAAGCCTCATGTGGTAAGAGAGAGCTGGATCTAGAGTGTGTGATTACTAAATTGATCCATTGATCAGTTTGGCATCGTTCTGCTGGGATCAAGGACGTGAGACTGAGATTGGGGGTGGGAGTGCGGGCCGCCCTGGGGGCAGGTAGCCTAGATAAAAGATACAGAAAGAAGCTAACTAGCTGCTTGTTTGCACTGCTTATTTGCATACATTCCTTGCATTTTCCTCACTTTTCTTTGCGGCCAGTCAGCTGCCGGTCTGCGATGCCGGTCCGCCCTGCATCTGCCATGCTGCCCTGCCTTGGACCCAGCGGACTATAGACTGAAACCTCTGCAGACTGTGAGCTAATAAAACCTTTATTCCCCTAACTTTGGGTGTCAAGTATTCTGTCCCAACAACAAGAGAAAAGTAACTAAAACACTAAGCCAGTAAAAACAGGCCATCATCAGTAAAGCCCAAACCTCACTGGAAAAATATGAGATTCAAGAGAAAGGCATACAAGATTTATCTTCCACAAACAAACGCTGACTCCAGATATAAAAGAGCACACCTAACTATTCCTGCAGTCATTCCACATCAAAGCACTGTGTCCAAACCAAGGATGCCATCATCAGATCTCGTACTTTGGTACCTTACTTTTTCTTTGCTACAAAGTTTAACATGCAGGCATCAAGAGCCAATAAGCAAGTCACTGGATGGACCTCACAGCTTGAGCCCACCAGTCTGCACACGCTTTGGCTGCTGATCCACACTGGCTCCACCCACACATCAGCAGGTCAAACTCTAGTAACGTGAGAAAGATCTGGGACAGAAGACACTGTTGCCTCTGTCTCTCTCTCTCTTTCTCTCTCTCTTTTTTTTGTTTTCTTCCTTTCTGGTCCAAGCCACCATCACTACAAAGTAGAGCCAACAATAAGCACACTACTGAGGGAAGTTTTGGAGACATAAATGGTAAGGAGACATGGGCGGGCTTCCAAGGGTCTCCCAGAGAGCTGCAGGCTGAAAACTCTGCCCCAGACTCCACACCTGGAGGCCAAAATCAGCACAGTTCCCAGCACTAACCACTGCAGACTCGGTAGGGCTAACAAGCACAGAATCAGGTTTTGGCCTGGGCACCACCACAGAATGGTGGACATCAGAGAAATCTTACTATATCTATATGTATATGTATATATAACAATATTGTTATATATTTTTTGGGTTTTTTTCCTTTTCTTTTTTCCTTCTCTTATTCATTCTGTTACTTGTCTGATGTGTTCTCCCTTTTCTACCTGTTCTTTTTTGTTGTTGTTGTTTAGGTTTTTACTTTTATTGACTCCTGCCTTGTTCATATCTCTCCCTCTCTCTACTCCCTTTTCTCTACCTTGCCCTCCTCAACCAGCTGCTTTGATTTTTCTCTTTTCTTTTTGTTTTCTCTTTGTCTTTTCTTTTTCATGTAAGTGAATATTGTCTAGATTCTGTATGATTTGGCCCAATACTCCCACCCTTCGCTCTTCCCATATTATCTATGCAAGTTTCCCAAAGTATAAGTAATATCCTTTTATTCTTAAGCCTTGCATCTACTAGAACTGTCTTCATTGACCTCTCTCTCTTTCCTTATCCCTCATAATCCCCCATACACACAGGGTAAAAACCACTTTACCAACAGGAAACCCACTACATACAAATTTCTGGTTTATATTGGATTCTGCTTTATAACTATGTAGACCTTGCTCCTACGGTTAAAGATACAAAGTTAACAGCTACCACAGTTGGTCATTTTCATCAATGTAATTAATGTTATTGCTACTGCTAATGTACTAGTGTAATGAGGGTTCATACAGGTTATAACCAGTTGTAGTTTCTCATATGGCAATACTGTAATTATCTGGGGTAATAATCATTCACATAGTCCAGGGTTTTGACACAGACACAAAAGCCAAGAACCACATATACCTAGAAGACACCGAAGGAAAAGACTTCTCCTTGAAAAGCATTAATATTTGTCTTCAAGTAACCTCCCATAAACAAAATATAAAAATCAATACTGAAACTAAAAGGGGAGAAATACATATAGGCACAAAGAAAATGAAAAGACACAGAAGTAAAATAAAACCCCAGACCCCCAGCCCACCCAGAAAAAATCCAGAGGACAATGAAATGGAGGAAATCAGAAAATACCCAACCAAACTTTCAGAAATGATAGCAGAAGAAGTTAAAAAACAGATGGACAAGGCTATAGAGAATATCAGATTAGAAATAACTGCCCAACTTAAGAAAGAGATGACAATCATAATGAAAGACCTGCTTAGTGAATTTAGAGTAGGCACAGATTTAAAAAAAACAGAGGAGCTTAGAAAAACAATGGAAAACTTGACCACTTGACTCAGGAAAAAAAATGGAACCCATGAAACAGATCCAAACAGATATCCCAGAAATCTCAAATTTGCTTGAAAGTATATGCAGTAGACTGAATGAAAGTGAAGACAGAATCTCAGAGCTAGAAGACTGGATTGCAGTTCATGACCATGAAAAGGAAAACGTCGGGCTGGGGATTTAGCTCAGTGATTAGAGTGCTTGCCTTGCAAGCCCAAGGCCCTGAGTTCAATCCCCAGCACCACAAAAAAAAAAAAAAAAAAGAGAAAGAAAAGAAAAGGAAAACATCTTAAAAATAGCTAGAAACTATGAAAAATCAATACAACAACTGCAAGATGACACAAAGATTGATTGGAGTGAATGAAAAGACAGGAGACATTGCAAAAGGCACAAAAAATTACTCGTAGAAGTAATGACAGAAAACTTTCCAAGCATGAGAAAAGAATTTGACATACAGATAAGTGATGCATATAGAACCCCAATTACCCGTGACCAAAATAAATCTACACCGAGACATATCATAATCAAGATTCCAGAAATTCAACAAAAGAACAGAATATTGAAAATTGTTAAAGAAAAGAAACAAATCACCTCTAAAGGCAAACCCATCAGAATCGCAGTGGACTTCTCAACACAAACCCTTAAATCAAAGAGACCATGGAGCAAAATATTTCAAGCCTTAAAAGAAAACAACCTTCAACTCGAATTGATGTACCCAGCCAAACTATCCTTCAAATTCAATAAGGAAATAAGATACTTCCATGACAAAGAACAACTGAAGAAATTCATGACCATCAATATTTTGAAGGATATCCTAGAAAAGGAAAAAGGAAACTATAATTACAAGGACACCAATAAAAAGAATCCACCAGGCAAGACAAGCATTTAAACAGAGGGGAAACAAAGAACCAACAACAGAAAAGGTTTATGACAAAGATAAGTCAATACATAACACTTGTAACCATCAATGTAAATGGTCTCAACTCACCAAACAAAAGAAACAGACTGGCAGAATGGATCAAGAAACAAGATCCATCCATATGCTGCATAGAAAAGACACATTTAACCCAAAAGGAAATGCACAGACTGAAAATCAAAGAATGGAAAACAGTACTTCATGCAACAGGAACCCAGAAAAAAGCAGGGGTAGCTATCCTAATTTCAGACAAAGTGAACTTCAAACCAAGACTGATTAAGAGTGACAAAGAAGGTCATTGCATACTTCTTAAGGGAAAATTCCAAGAGGAAGAAATAACAATCATTAACATCTATGCACCAAATATCGGTGCCCCTAACTACATAAAACAAATATTAAGGAACATGAATGATCAAATAAACACTAATACAATTATAATGGGAGACTTCAATACCCCACTGTCACAAATAGAGCAACTAGACAAAAAATTAACAAAGAAATATCAGAACTGAATCAAATCTGTGAACAAATGGATTTAGCAGATGTCTACAGCATGTTCCACTCCCACAACAGCAGAATACACATTCTTTTCAGCTGCACACGGGACAGTCCCCAAAATAGACCATATACTAGCTCATAAAGCATGCTTAAATAAATGTAAAGGAAATGACATTATGCCATGCAAACTATTGGACCATAGTGCAATGAAACTGGAAATCAATGGTTACAGAAACCAAGAAAACCACATAAACACATGGAAACTAAATAACATCCTCCTGAACAACAGCTGGGTCACAGAAGAAATTAAGCAATTTATACAGTTAAATGATAATACCAATACAACATACCAAACCTGTGGGATGCAATGAAAGCAGTGCTTCGAGGGAAATTCACTGCGTTGAACTCCCACATCAGGATAACAGTGTGAGCGCAAATAAACAACCTAATGTTGAACCTCAAACATCTAGAAAAAGAAGAACAAACCAAACCCAAAGCTTGTACAAGAGGGGGAAATTATAAAGATCAGAGCTGAAATTAATGCAGTTGAAACTACGAAAACAACACAAAGAATCAATGAATCGAAGAGTTGGTTCTTTGAAAGATTAAATAAAATAGACAAACCCCTAGCCAATCTTATCAAAAAAGGAAAGAAAAGACTCAAATCCATGCAATAAAAAATGAAAGGGGTGAAGTCACAACTGACCCTACGGAAATCTAAAGAATCATCAGCAACTACTTCAAGAACCTATACTCAAACAAGATGGAAAACACTGAAGAAATGGAAGATTCTTAGAAACATATGAATTACCAAAACTAAATCAAGAAGAAATAAAAATACTAAATAACACAGTATCAATCATTGAAGTTGAAGAGGTAATTAAAAACCTACCAACAAAGAAAAGCCCAGGTCCTGATGGTTTCACTGCTAAACTCTATAAGAAATTCAGAGATGATCTAATACCACTACTCCTCAAACTCTTTAATGAAATTGAAAGGGAACCAGTACTTCCAAAATCATTCCTGGAAGCAAGCATTACTCTGATACTAAAACCAGAAAAGAATCCAACCGAAGAAGAGAACTAAAGGCCAATTTCCCTAATGAACATAGATGAAAAAATTCTCAACAAGATACTGGCAAATAGAATGCAATGAATTATCAAGAAGATTATACACTACAACCAAGTAGAGCTCATCCCAGGGATGCAAGGATGGTTCAACATATGCAAATCAATATATGTAACACACACACACACACACACAAATGTAATACACCATATCAATAGAGGCAAAGACAAAAATCACATGATCATCTCAATAGATGCAGAAAAAGCATTTGACAAAACCTAACACCCATTCATAACAAAAACCCTACAGAAGGGCTGGAGATTTAGCTCAGGGGTTAGAGTGCTTGCCTGGCAAGCACAAGGCCCCAAGTTCGATCCCCAGCACACACACACATACACACACACACAAAAAAAAACCCTACAGAAATTACGAATGGACGGTCTATATCTAAATCTGATAAAAGCCATCTATGACAAACTAATGGCCAACATCTAGAAACATTAGCCAGAGCAATCAGGCAAAAGAAAGAAATAAAAGGAATAAAGATAGGAAAGGAAAGTTAAACTATCATTATTTGTGGATGACAAAAATCTTCTAGATTTAAGAGCTAAATTCATAATAGCTAAATTCAGTTATATAGCTGGATAAAAAGCATTAGCATTCCTCTATACCAGTAACAAACTCACTGAGAAGAAACAAGATATACCTTTCACAATCACATCAAAAAAATGAAATACTTAGGAATCTATCCAACAAAGCAAGTAAAAGATCTTTTCATTGAAAACTAGAGTAGTCTAAAAAAGGAAATTGAAAGGGATATCACACAATGGAAAGATATGCTATGTTCTTGGGTAGGAAGAACCAACATAGTGAAAATGGCCATACTTCCTGAATTACTATACAGACTTAATGCAATTCCAATCAAAATACCAATAACATACTTCATAGAATTAGAGAACACAATCATGAAATTCATCTAGAACCAGAAGAGATCAAGAATAGCAAAAACAACCCTGGGCAACAGGAGCAAGGCAGGGGGCATCACAATCCCCAACCTGAAATTATACTATAAAGCTACTATGATTAAAAAAAAAACAGCATGGTACTTGCATGAAGACAGACCCAAGGACCAACGGAACAGGCTAGAAGATGCAGAAACAACCCCAAAACACACTCAAATACCTCATCTTTGACAAAGGAGCCAAACACCCTCACTGGAAGAAAGAGAGCCTCTTTAACGAATGGTGCTGGAAATACTGGCTTGCCACATGCCAAAAACTAAAACTAGATACATGTTTCTCACCATGTAATAAGCTAAAATCAAAGTGGATCAAAGATCTAAACATTAACACAGAAACACTAAATCTACTGGAGAACAGAATAGCAAGAACTCTTGAAGACATATGCGTAGGAAAAAAATTTATGAACAGAACCCAGACTGCACAGGAAACAATACAAAGAATCAGTGCTTGGAACCAAATCCTACTAAAGGCTTTTGCACAGCAAAAGAAATCACCAGGGCTGGGGATTTAGCTCAGTGGTTAGAGTGCTTGCCTTGCAAGCGCAAGGCCCTGAGTTCAATCCCCGGCACCCAAAAAAAAAAAAAAGAAATCACCAATAGAGTGGGGCAAAAACCCACAGACTGGGAAAAAATTTTTGCCAACTGTATCTCAGACAAGTCTAACATCTAGAATATATGAAGAACTCAAAAAAAATCAAACCCCCCAAATATAAAGACCCTATCCAAAAATAGGCATCTGAAGTGAATAAACATTTCTTAGATGAAGAAATAAAAATAGCAACAAATATATGAAAAAGTGTTCAACATCATTGGTCATCCAAGAGATGCAAATCAAAACAACACTAAGATTCCGTCTCACTCCAGAAAGAACAGGTATTACCAAGAAATCAACCAATAACAAATGCTGGTGGGGCTGCGGGGAAAAAGGAACTCTCTTCCACTGTTACTGGGAATGTAGACTGGTCCAACAACTGTGGAATCAGTGTGGAGATTCCTCAGAAAACTACAACTAGAGGTTCCATTTGACCCAGCTATTCCTCTGCTTGGTATCTTCTCAGAAGAATTAAAATCATCATACCAGAGCAATATATGCACAACCATGCTCATAGCAACACAATTTGAAATAGCTAAGTCTTGGAAACAACCTAAATGTCCAACAACTAATGAATGGCTAAAGAAGATGTGGTTTTTCTGCACAATGGAGTACTACTTTGCCATAAAAAAGGATAAACTAGAGACATTTGTAGGTAAATGCATGCACACTAAGAACATACTCTTAAGTAAAATAAATCAGAAACTCATGAATACACATCAAATTGTTTCTCTGAGAAACCGTAAGTGCAAATAAGGATAAAGAGGTATAATAGAGGTAGTATATAATGTAAAAAAAAGACAGTATTCAAAAGAGAGGAGAACTGGATAGGGAGAAGGGGGGAAAAAAAGGAAAGGAAAAAGAAAAGAAAGGAGAAAGGGAAAAAATGGAAAAATGTAAATAAACATGTTGCAAATAGGGAAGGGTGGGGGAATGGAAGGGAGGGGTGGGGGAATGGAAGGGTGAGATGGGGAAGAGGGATGAAAACCAAGATATATCATGTACAGGTACAAAATAACCATGATGAATGTGATCACTATGTATATAATGTACCAATACATGTTCTTGGTTAAAAAAAAAATACAGGGTTGGGGAGCCCTTCCAAAGTATTATCAAAGGTAGTGAAGAAAAATGTTGATAGATTGAACTAAATAATTATTAATGTTTTTATATTTTCCTGTATAAAAATTAGGTAACAGGTATGAGGAAGAGTCTATTACTCAACATATTAAGGACTCTTTAGCTCATTGCTAAAACACTGATATTTCTAATAGAAATGATCTTGCATGAGAAACTGAAAGTGTAAATAAGGAGCAAAATAAAAGATGTATAATAGGAAATAGGAAGATAGATCTTTTTCAAGTGGCAAGGGATAAAGAGATGGGGGGGAAGGAAGAGAGGGGAAGGGGATGAGAAAAGAATTAGGATATGTTATGTACATGTACCAACTCCCTACAAAGAATGTAATTATGTACTGCAAACATGTACTAATAAAAAAAATTTTTTTAAATTTAAAAAATTTTGAAAAAGAGCCAATGAACTCAGACTGGTCTCAGCTTGAGGAACAAAAAAAGAAATAGCTGTGGGCTATTAGCTAACCAGGGAAAAGAGTAGTATCTAAAATTCTGGGTTTAACAAGTACAAGTGAGAAAATTTCCCATCAAAGAAATGTACCTATGTAAAACCCAAAGACAGACTTTCCCCCCATCACACAGTTCTGGCTCCAGAAACGATAAAGTAGACAAAATTAGAGTCCCATGTCTAATAAGTCCTCACTTTTTTTTTTTTTTTTGGTCCTCATTTTCTTAAGGAGAATTTTTTTTCCTTTTTTAGTCTTTTATCTGCACGCAAATAAACTTTACTGAAATGACTGTTGTGTAAATTATTTAGAGCTGCATAGGATTAATCTTTCTATATTGTATATCACTGAAATTTAAGTTAATATCAATGTGGGCCAGGTGTTGTATCATGCATCCGTAACCCCAGCTACTACGGAAGCAGAGGCAGGAGGATCACTGAAGTCCAGAAATTCAAGGCCAACCTACACAACATAGTGAGACTCTGTCTTTAAATAAATAAATAAATAAATAAATAAATAAATAAATAAATAAATGGCTAGGTATGGTGATGCATGCTTGTAATCCCAGCACTTGGGAGGCTGAGGCAGGATTACTGCAAGTTCAAGGCCAGCCTGGACTACTATAGCGAGTTCAAGGCCAGCTTGAACTACACAGCGAGACCCTGTCTCAAAAAAAAGAAAAAGAGAGAAGAAGAAAAAAAAAGAAATTAGAAAATATTATTCACTTATTGAAAAAGAAAGCAGTAAAGAAGGAATAAAGAAATAAAAATAGACATGAAACATATACAAAACAAGATGTGTAGAGGCAGATGTAAATCCAACTATACCAATAATAACATTAAATGTGAATGAAACAAGCAATTCAATCAAAAAGCAGAGATGTATATGAACATTTTCCTGTATAGATCATATGTGAAACCTAAAATAAAGCTCAATAAATTTAATATGCTCTTTTTTTGTTTGTTTGTTTGTTTGTTTGTTTTGTGGTGCCGAGGATCAAACTCAGGCCCTTGTGCTTACAAGGCAAGCACTCTAATCACTGAGCTAAATCCCCAGCCCCCTTTAATATGTTCTGATTAAATTTCTTTCTGTTGGAGTTGAGGATTTAGCTCAGTGGTAGAGTGCTTGCCTAGCAAGCACAAGGCCCTGAGTTCAAGCCCCAGCATCCCAAAATATAAACACATAAATTTCTTTCTGTTGTTGATTTCTAATTTCATTTCACTGTAGTAGAAATTAATTAAATTTATTTAGGTTTGCTTTATGGAAAAATAAATTAAGCCTAAAGCAATTAGTAGGAAGAAAAAAATACTACACTAGAAAATTTTTTAAAAGAACAAAAAAAAACCCCCAAAAATAGAAAAAAAGAGAAAAATTAATAAAACCTGAAACACTGTTTCTTTGAAATGATCAAGACAAGCCTTTAGCTACACTGACAGAAGAAGAAATACAAACTGCTAGGATCAGAAATCAAAAAGGAAATATTACTAATGACTTATGTAAATAAACGACAAAGTAACACTATGAAAAACTGTATACCAACAAACTAGGATACTTTTTTTTTTTTGGTACCGGGAATCGAACTCAGGGCCTCATGTTGGATAATTTAAATGAAATGAAAAATTCCAAGGAAGACACAAATATCAAAACTGATTCAAGAAATAATCTGAATCTGAAAAGACATAATAAGAGTCAGGACTACTGGGGATTGGGGATTTAGTTCAGTGGTACAGCATTTGCCTAGCAAGCACAAGGCCCTGAGTTCGATCCCCAGGACCCCCACCAAAAAAAAAAAAAAAAGAGTCAGGACTACTAAAAAACCTACCTGCAAAAAAAGAGCCAGGCTCTAATAATTTCTACCAAACATTTGAAGCATGAATACCAGTCCTTCACAAACTCTTCCAAAAAGAAAGAGGAAAGAACTCATCCAAACTCATTTTATGATATGAAATATTATCCTGATACCAAAACCAAAGATACCACAAGAAAACTACAGACTCATATTTCTATGATTTATAGATACTGAATATGGATGCAGATATTCTCAAAAAATACTAGCAAACTGAAACCAGTGACACTCAAAAATAATTATACCATGACCACATAAGATTTATCCCAGGAATGCAAGGTTCATTTAGCATCTGAAAATCAATCAATATACCACAGTATATTGTATCAATAGAATAAGAAAAAACCCACATAATTGGACTGGAGATATAGTTCAGTGGTCCAGTACTTCAGCACAACCAATCAACCACATGATCATTTCAACAGACACACAAAAGGCATGTGACAGCCAGGTGTGGAGGCACATGCCTGAAATCCCAGCATTCTGGGAAGCTGTGGCAAGAAGGCCTCGAAGCCCAGCCTGGGTAATTCAGCAATTTAGCACGAACCTATCTCAAAATAAAAAAATTTAAAAAGAAGCAGGATGAAGCTCCCTACAAAGGCCTGGGTTCAATCATCAGTTCTGCAAAACAAACACAAACAAACAGGCATGCAACAAAATCCAACAACCTGACATGATAAACACACTCAACAAATGGAACAGAAGGGAATGTCCTCAACTTGATAGAGGGCATCTACCAAAACTCCATAGCTAAATGTTTTAAATAAATGAAAATATAAGGAAAAACTTTAAAAATCACCTATAGTTCCTTTAAACAGAACAGACTGGTTAGCATCCCTTCGGCTTCATGCATATTCCTTTTGGGCACACTCTTTTAACACAATAACACATTCTTTTAACACTACCTGAAGAAAATAAAGCCAAGGTTGCATGGTCAAGCGTCTCATCAGAAGCGACAGAGAACACAAACTCTGCCCGTCCAAACTATTCTCCCATCAGTGGAACTAAGGCATAGGCTGACAGCCTAAATTCCATTACAAGCTGATGTCAGCTTGTTAATAATATAATTTTGCATCTCTGGTCCCTACTAAATCCATACAAGTAGGGACAAGGGACTGAGCAAATAGGATAATGGAAGGGGCTTGCTTGTCTAGAGAATGTCCCATGTAGATCATGAGAACTGAGGCCAGTAACACTCCCAGATTTACACAATCAACACAACAATTTCTTAAAAAGATAACAGTAATAAACATTTATATAGCACTGACTATTTCCAGGCACTAATGTAAATGCTTTACACATATTGTCATTTAATCTCAATAATGACCCAAGTCCACTATTCTCTTCACTTTGTAGCTGAGAAATGCAAGCAAAGGGTGGTTTGATAACCTGCTCAAAGTCAGTGGTCAAAATAGGACTCAAACACAACAACAACTTGCATCTACAATCTGTTCCTTTTTTTTTTTTTTTTTTTTGAGACAGGGTCTTGCTATGTAGAGTTCAGTCTGGCCTTGAACTCCCTACGTAGCCCAGACTGGCCTTGAAATGAGATGATCCCCCTGCCTCAGCCTCCCAAGTGTTGGGATTACAGGCATGCACCAGCAATGCCTGGTTTGGGGCTTTGTATTCTAAAGTCACTCTCAACTAAAATCACAGAATCCTCAAATAAAAATGTTACTATTTTCTTACAAACATCTGAATCTCCCAAACTAAGACTTTCTCACTACACTATAGTTCACGAAGCCTAGCTATGACCTAATGCAAAACTTCTCATTGTAGCCTGAACCAAGCTAGGGTGAAAGAGATGGTTATCCACATGGGACTCTGCATTTGGTTTTCTGCTTCTAGCTGTAGTGCTGAGAGATTAGGGAACAGTGAATCTTAGAATAATAAGTAATGCTCCCAGTCACTGAATAAACAATATTAGAGCAGTTTCATTCTGGCGCTTTTTTGTAATCTACACAATGCTTTTCATTTTCTCTAATAGTAGATCAGCAAAGTTTGATGAAAGAAGCATCATTACTAATAAACTCTAACACAGGCAATAGTCTGAGCCTACCATCCATCTTAACAATGCAGACAACTACAAGGATATGTTCAAGGCTATTCAAGGGTAATCAATGAGCTTAGTGCCTTTAGTCTTGTCCTTAACCATTTCAGTTTAATGCAGGCTGTACACCTAGTATTCTGGGAGGCTGAGACAGGAGGACCACAAATTCAAAATCCAGTATGAGAAATTTAGTGATTTAGCAAGACTCTGTCTCAAAAATAAATAAATAAGGCTGGAGATGTGTCTCAGTGGTAGAGCATTTGCCTAGCATGTGCAAGGTCCTGGGTTTCACCCCTGGCATAGCCATAAACAAACAGAGTTAGGGATGTAGATCAATGCTAAGGCTTTGGGTTGTTCAATCCCCAGTACCAGCAGGGAAAAAATCATTTTAGTCTATATTTACATCTCACTAAACTAAATTACATCTTTCTGCCAAAGTGCCTGGGCATCAAAATTTTCCCCTTCCCAACTCATCCATACTCATTTTGATAAGATTAATGGTGGCTATGAGGCAAACATAGTCCAAGCAGCTGCACAGGCAAGAAAAGTTGGGAAGACTTTGGCTAGCTGAAACTTCGCAATCCCTTCCCAACTCTAATTTTGCTGTCATTAACAGTGATTACTCTCTGAAGGCTTGTTTTCTGTGACATTCAGAATCCAATACATGGCTGTTCCAAAGGGTGGAATGCTCAGTGAACCCTCTTATCTAGAAAGCTGAAATTACGCTGAAAGCTATTCTTGTTCTTTAGCCCCCAGCAGTGTACACTTAAAGCTTTCCTTTTTTTTTTTTTTTTTTAAAGGTGAAGAGAAATAACTTACAAGCGGCAGAAAGAGAGCCAAGACCACCTCAGCATTTGAACAAAAAGACCACAGAGTGAACAGGGTCAGGAGGCAAACTCGCTACATGAGCAATTAAGAGACTTAAAAAGAAACACACTAAATTATCATTCCCAACCCCAGGATTGTAACTAACCACAGCAATATCTAAAAAGTCATTCCTAATGAAAAACTAAATTTCACCTACATAAATTCCAAACAAAGGGAAAGATCATTATCATAGAGTTAAAACTTTATCCACTTTAAAAAAATTACAGATCAGGAGAAAGGTCTATTTGTAGTGATTTGGCTACAGTTTCCTTCCATGAGCAGTCAGAGAACAGGATTTTTAAACTGGTGCTAATAAAATGCTCATTACATGAAAAGCATTAAGATGTTAACTTGGAAAGAATCATTAAGAGCCTCAAATTACTTACCTTGAAAGTCATTTGGTTAGATGAAGGTCAGATTTTAGTCTAACACTTGTTTTGTTTTGTTTTGTTTTTTAACTAATTAGGTTAATAATCAACAAACATTTTCCTAAAGCACAAGACCTCACCAGGCCAGCCTGCTGACAGGTAGCAGGAAATATTTAGCACAGAAGTCATCAAGCAAAACTTCCCAAATGTTTCCCTTCCAGCACTGCAATGAACCCTCAAACTATTCTTTCTTTGTGGATTAGATTTGTAGAGGTAGTTGAACCAACAATTATACCAAAAAACGGAACCTTAAAGGTAAAGCAGTGTATCTTTTTTTTCTTATGGCAAAGCAATGAAAAAACTCTCCTATGCTGAGGAAAAAATATAGGCTGCTTGTTGATGACATCAGGTATTCCACTAAAAATAGCAGTTTCTAAGCAGCTGCATTTTAAAATCTCACAAAAGGATCAAACAGGAAGAGAGGGAAATTGTTTAAACACAAATAACTTTAACAATTAAAGAACTAGCATGACTAAGCCATCAGAGACAAATGAAAAGTAAAAAGACTGACACTTGAACAATTTAAGCCTCCAATACATGTAAATACTTTTAATTTCCACTGTCACAATCTAAGCTCCAAAGAACAGGAAGGTTTGCAGCCTTCCTCACCCTTCCCCTGCTGAGGAGACACTCTGTGCAGGTGGTCATCAGATGCACTACATTTGTCAACCAGCAAACTAGTCAGAAGGCCTCCCAGATGCTGCATGCCTGGAAGTTTCACATCCACCTCAATTCCTTCCGGGGGCCATCAAACAATATACTATATATAGAGGTAATAAGTATTTGGTCCCTTTGACTTAGAAATCCTTTCCAGGTATAGGAACAGCATAAACAACCTTTATAAATTGCAGAAATAAGTTATGCATGCCATCAAAATTTTCCTAAGCCTTTACATATTCTCTCCTTAATAATCAACTTGGTGGTCAATAGTTAAATATACCACAGCATCCCTAGGGGATGCAAAGGTCAGATTTCCTGACATGGACTCTTGTTTTTTCAACCCCAAAATTAATGTGTCAAGGATGTGCAAGCTTTTAAAGAAAGGCAAAGGAACATAAGGCATCACTCATCACATGGCTCAGGAGTACAGACTCCTCAGACATCCCCCACCCTCAATTAAGAGCACACTGACTCTGAGAAAAGAAAATTCTTGCACCACCCTCATCTTCCACCATCAAGGTCCACCAACAAGAAAAAGCAAAATATCCTTTAAGGTCAAAGTAACAATTTTTCGGAAGGGAAAAATGAAGATGAACCTTGGAAAGGCTTAGGAAGGCTCAAAATGCTAAGTCTACAAAAGTGTGACTAGGCCAGGTGTGGCGGTACATGCCTGTAATGCCAGCACTCGGGAATCTGAGGCAGGAGGATTCCCTAGAGTCCGAGGCCAGCCTGAGCTACAAAGTGAGTTCAAGGCCACCCTGAACAACATAGCAAGACCCTGTTTCAAAAAACCAAAAAATAAAAATAAAAAAGTGTGGCAATTCTTCAAAAAATTAAATAGAATTGTCACATGATCCAGCAATTCCTCTTCTGGGTACATGCCCATAAGAAGTGAAAGTAGGGAAGGCAAGAGGCTGCAAGTTCAAGCTCAGTCTGGACAATTTAGCAATTTAGTGAGACCGTGTCTCAAAAAAAATTTTTAAGAGCTCATATTCACAGCAGCAGAGCCTATGTTCAGCTATGTTCATAGTAGCATTGTTTACAAGAACCTAAAGGTGGAGACAACTCAAGTGTCTATTGGCAGATGAACAGATAAACAAAACGTGATGTGTACATAAAATGGAAACTTAATACAGTATGCAGCTTAAAATGAAGGAAACTTGGGGTTGGGGATTTAGCTCAGTGGTAAAGCGCTTGGCTCGCAAGCACAAGGCCCTGAGTTCAATCTCCAGCACCAAAAAAAAAAAAAAAAAAGAGGCTTAAAAAATGAAGGAAACTTTTTTGGAGGGCAGTACTGGGTATTTAACCCAGGGCCTTCACACTGAGTTGCATCCCCAGCCCTTATTTATTCATTCATTCACTCAGACAGGGCCTCACTAAGTTGGCATGTGAGACTTGAACTTGCAATCCCCATGGCCCGGCCCCCTGAAGTTTTTGGATGACAAGTACATGTCACCACTGCAGAAAGAAAGGAAATTATGACATATGCTACAAGGTGAATGAGTCTTGAAGACATCGTGCTAAGTGAAATGACCAAAATTTTAAAGTTTAATAAAAGCTTTGATACATATTACATTTTATATATATATATATATATATATATATATATATATAGAGAGAGAGAGAGAGAGAGAGAGAGTGGGGTTTTTTTGTTGTTGTTTTGTTTTGTTTTGGTGCTGGGGATCGAGCTCAGGGCCTTCCACTTCCTAGGCAAGCACTCTACCACTTGAGCTACATCCCTAACCCCTACGTTGTATATTTTTATAACAGATACCCTGTGAAATAGTTATCACCATCACTCCCATGTTATAGACAGTATAAAGAAGTCCAGAGAAGCTAAGCAATTTGCTCAAGATCATATAATAAAATGGTAGAGACAAAAATAAAAAAATCTAGTTTTTAACTCAAATTTCCAAGCTTCTCTCAATACATTATGCTAAATTTTCTGCTAACCTCCACCCTCCATGGTAGCCTTTGCTGTAACCCTACCAAAGGAGGAATCATGGTATGGAGAAAGAGCTCTGGGCTTTGCCACACTATAATACTGGCACCTTCCACCATTCACAGTATCTTTAAGATTCAGCTTCCTCAGGGATAAAAAGCATATTTTAAGAAGTGCAATATACTCTATAGACTTTGAAGATTAAAGTAGTATATGTAAGAGCAGCACAAATTCTAGCACTGAGTAAAAAGAGATGTCAGAAAGGAAAAAAGGTAAACTTCTGTGCTTGGTATCATCAGTATTCTTCTCTGATATGGATTTAGTGTCATAAGACACAAACACATTTTTACAGTAATTGAGAAAATGGAATGGGTCTCTTCTACTATAATTCATTAACAGTAGTGAAAATGATGGGTTAGTCTCTGCAGCAAGCTCATCTGAGAAGTCTGAGGAATGAAAATGAAAGTAAAAACCTGACAGAAGTCATACAGAGAGAAGGAAGAGGTCAGATTACAGGCATCTTTCCAAGGCTCAGGCCAATTCTTTCCTAGTTTCCCAGAAAAAAGAGAGGCCAAAAGCTTAAATCAGCTGCTTGATGGCCCTTGGGAAGAATAAGGACAGCAGCAGAGCCAGAAACCACTGAAAGGAAAAGCAACAAAGTAGGAGATAAAGCAAGCATAGAGGAATGTGGTCAAGGAAACAGGCCCCAGCTGAAAAGGAGCCACATAGAACATCTATGTAAATACATGAATAAATAAACACAATAGAAATTATACCCATACGCACTTCACGCTCTAGCCCAGAACCTGTGCTTCATTCAAATACCCACATTTGTCATACTGCCCTTGGGTCACAAAGGGATTTTTTTTTTAATAGTATATGCTTTATTTCTTAGGTGTGGCTTATGCCACACATCATTGTCACAAAGGGATATTTTAGAGAAGACAGTTTGTAATTCCTAATTCTTACAGAAATTCATCTATCATAAAACCTCACCACAATGTCTGGATTATTTGCTACGTGCAGATATGCATTTATATGTAAGATTCATAAAACTTTGTTTGCTGCAAAATGTCTCTGGAGACAGGTATAAGGCAGTTCAACTTCAACCACAATCTTGTTAGCACATCTCACTCTCTGCTCCCTCATCCCAGCCCTCCTAACACACACATTTCACACTTTTCCTTTTATTCCCACATGTGCCAGCTGTAGTAAATCACTGCAGGGACAGGAAATTTTGCCTTTAAAAGAAAGAGAAAAGAAAGGAAAAAAAAAAAAACCCCAACAACAAAGATACAGAAACAAATATCACATGCCAGCTTTGTCACACATTAGCATCTACACCAAGTTGTAAATGTGCATTACTGTTACAAGAATGTCTGGCAAGGCTTACATCTGGAGCTACATCAAGTTCTCCATCTGTTGGGTTTGCCTCTTTTACTCAATGTTAATTTTTTCAATTGTTTGCAAAACCAATTTAATAACTGTTGAGAAAATCCAAAATCATAGGCATAAAGAGAGCAAAGAATGAAAGAAAAGTCATATTTAGGTTTCGCATTACTGAAATCTCCTCTTGATTCTGACAGCTCACTGCTGTGAGTATCCTAGCAATGCTTCCTCAAGACTCTGACCCACTCCACGCCTGACACATGTGGTACTCCGTAACTGCCTTGCTCTTTCCTAAGTAACCCATGATGACTTAGCCCCACGGACTCTGCCTGCTTCTGTCTGCCACAAATAGAAAAGGCTATGAATAAAAATGTCAAGGTTCTAGATTCTCATGAATCATGCATTAAAGTCGCAGAGAACAACAGAAGAAATCCTCAAAGAAAGGCCTTCTGATAGCTTATACACAGAAAATATGCTGGCAGTTAATATGCCTGAAAAGGGCTTGCAACCAACCCTTGGTAGAAGATTCACAGAACAGCCAGCACTTTGAGCTATTTTAATATGGCAAAATGAAAGCCTTGTGTATTCCTGCTTTTCTTGGTCCAGTACAACAATTTCTTCCACTCCTACAGACATCAAGGCTTAAAAATACTAGTGCTGTTCAGTGCATTCTACTTAGAAAGGTACAATACAACTAAGGATGAGCCATGGAACTCTGAAAGAGAGAAATTTTCATCCCTTACCTGATGTTAACCAATGCATGGGTCACCTTGCTAGCTGCTTCCTTCCACTGGCCTGCATTGGTAGAAAGCCTCAAGACTGTAAAGAAGAGAAAAACACAGATCTGTCAAACTCCTCACAGAAAACACAAATATGAAGAATAAAGACACGTCTCAGAATAGTACTATTAGAAAAACCAAACAAAGCCCATGACAATCTTTTGTTTAAAAACATGCTCATCTTAAAGAAAAATGTAAGGGCTTATAGAACTCATTCAACAATTTTCTCTGGGAATTTTTTTCTCTAACTTTTTACTCGCTATCAAAATATTCCACTTCTTTGTCTTGGGGGTCCCTCCACATACCCCTACAAGTTACAATAGGGTGGGATTGTGAGAGAAATCTGGTTGCCATAATTACCATTTCCCTAGTGGTCAGGGCTAAATTACTGGAACTGGCTGGCTAAGTCAATGTCCCCCCTCCTGCTATACACATATCTTTCTGAACCTAAAGGTATAAACTCAGACAAACAGGACAAATAACCTTTCCAGTTAGAGGACAATCATGTTTCAATCTAGGAGTAATTTAACATTGCTCCTATGATTTAATTGTGTGACCCGCAAAATGAATCAACAGGAAGACTCTTCTCTGTCTGACCAAATTCTATCTCTTTTCCAAACTTACCCACAGGAGGAGAGATGATAAAAATACAAAAAATGGACATGTCCTCCATAAGCTATGATCTTCAGGGCCACACATTAAAGTAACTGTGCAGCCAGTCCTGGCAATGCATGCCCACAGTCCTAACTCCGGGAGGCAGAGGCAGGAGGATCACAATATTAAGCCCAGCAGGACAACTTAGTGACTTAGCAAGACTCTGTCTCAAAATAAAAAGGGTTGGAGATGTAGCTCAGTATGAAAGCCCTGGGTTCAAGCTCCAGTACTGAAAAAAAAAAAGTGTGCCATTTAGAAAAGAGACCAAAAAAAAAAAAGCACAGGTGCTCCTCAAAAAAAGCAAGCTCCTGCTGGTAACTTCAAGGGTATGTTTTTAAAGAATGGCCAGTTAATAAGAGGTAAATATGTGGAGAATTTACTATGTATGTTCCAGGTGCATTAGACACAGGTTATATGCAACATAATATACAGATGAGAAAACTGAGGCTCAGAAGACACCAGTATTGGATTGAAGCCATTCGCTCAAGCTGTAAGTTTTTTTTGTTTGTTTTTGTTTTTGTTTTGATGCCAGGGATTGAACTCAGGGCCTTGCACTTGCCAGGCAAGCACTCTAACCACTGTGCTAAATCCCCAGCCTGCTCAAGCTGTAAGTGACAGGGCAGTAATTTGAACCTGGAGGGAAGGACTCCAACAGCCCGTGCTTATGTAGAGAGGTGAGTAAAGAGCACAAATCTCTGAAGCCAGCTGTCAGGGGTCAGGTGGAGCCTTTACCACCTACTAGAGAATAACAGCAATACCTATAAGACATGACTGTTGTGAGAATTAAATGAATTAATACACATAATACTCTTAAAATTAGTGTCCATCACAAAGGTTAATTTTAATAGAATGCCTCACAAATGAATGAATCAGACCTTCCCAAAAGAAGGAAAGAGAGCCCAACTAACATTAAGAAATGTGTGACCTTTTGGGTAGGGACTTTACCTCCAAGTACCATCACCATCTGCTCCTGACCCACACTTCCCAAGCAAGAAGAGCACCAGCAGTATTTCTATCAGAGAGAGGGGCCATGGTTGTGATTGGGAAACAAACTCATTTGGCAGATCTGTGTTTGTTCTAGCAACACCTTGGTTTTATAAATACATGCGATTTTATGACACAGAAAACAACATGGAAGCCTTGGTAAAGCATATTATTAGAATGCTGCTTTTCTAATTTATAAGATTCAGTGCAAGGGAACTTGGGATGGTTCTGAGTTACAGCTCTACAATGTGAAATCAGGCTCTATGCAGCGTACATGCAAATTTACTCATGTAATGAAGAAGATTATTTCAGCAGGTCAGACATGTCTTTTTCAACTCAATTATTAGATGTGCTGTTTTTTTTACTAGATCCATTACTAGACCATAAGTTTCTCTAACGATAGGGACCTAAACATTTATGGAATTGAGCTGAATTTCCCTTCCTCACATTTTCAGAGAGGTGTTTCATTTGGTTCATGGACTATTTCTCCAAAACATCCTGTCAGCTCTGTTCCTTAGTAACAGGCACCCAGATGACCTTGTCAACACATTTCCTTCAGAAACACTGTTGATTTTTTTACATTCTTTTCTAAGATACCTTATTTATTTAGTGCCAGGGCTCAAACTCAGGGCCTCGTGCTTCCCAGGCAAGCACTCTAACCACTGAGCTAAATTCCCAGTCTAAGCTACCAAATTTAAACAAAAAATTCTTTCAAAATGCCCTATATGCCTCAAATTAATCATTTATGTACAAAATTACAGTACACAAAATAATATACTATGCAGTCATTAAAAAAGGGACTTAAAAAAATTTTAAAATGTGCAATATGCAGGTTGTACACAAACTAAAAGGATACCATGATTATAACTTACGCGGACTATGTGTACCTGTGGGCCAATATACAACAATAAAAACAGTGGTAGCACTAGAATTGAAGGTTTATAAAATTTTAAATTTTTCACCCAACATTTTTCCTTAGTATTAGTAATTATCATTGTTTTTTAAATAATCAAAAACAGCTCAAAACACGTCACTTATGGCTCAGAGCAGCTTCTGAGAAGGTTCTTTCTATTTAGTAGGGTTTACTGCTGTAAAATAATGTCACAGGAACTTTACAGGTGTGCCTCAACCATGATAACTATGATTATAACTCCTCCTATTCCAACTATGATGAGTTAACAAAACATACTTTACCCTCCTCCTTTAAATAATATAAAATAATGGTTATAAGACGTTGGACAATAAGCAGAGCTTGCTGGACAACAAGCAAGAGCTGTAATCCCTGAAGAAGGGGAAAAAAACCAAGGTACACCTATGGTTACACCAGCTCACTGAGTGAAGGAATTTCCAGGCTGCAGGGGAGGGAGGAAGAATCTGAACAAAAAGTCTAGCCAAGCTGAAGACGCAGTGACCAGCTTTGGAGAGACCAAGGCATCTAGAAGGAACAGGGCAGGAAGCTGGCAAGGAAAGATTCTGAGAGCTTCAGGAACCTACAGAGGGGTCTCTTTATGTCTCTTGTTTTCGGTTTTTTTTTTTTTTTGGTTTTTTTTGGTGCCGGGGATCGAACTCAGGACCTCGTACTTGCGGGTCAAGCACTGTAACTACTGAGCTAAGTCCCCAGCCCTTCGTTTTTGTTCTGAGACAGGGTTTTGCTATGTAGTTCAGGCTGGCCTTGAATTCACTATGTAGCCCAGCCTGGTCTCGAATTCATGGCAATCCTTCTGCCTCAGCCTCCTGAGTGCTGGGATTACAGGTGTGCACCACCATACCCAACCCCTTATATCTCTTGCTGAGCAGTGACATATGCATATGGCAAGGGAAACTACTCAAGGCTGAAGGCAAAGAACCACTGCAAAGAAGGAATTGAGGATCTCAAGGGGGCCCCAGAAAGAAAACAGTTTGTGTTTCTACCAAAAGAGCGGAAAGACCTAGGGCACTGGGTACTCTACAGATGGGTACTGCACTATAATGGGGCCAAGAGAGCCTATAGTAAAAGTTACTCTTGACCTACCTTCAACCCTTAAAAGCAAACCTTGAAAATATCAAAATGATTCCATGTAACATAATCACATCCCAGAACAATGCCCAACCTTATATAAAGGAACATCACAAAAATCCAGCATTCACACCACAAAAATTACAATGTTTCTGATCCATAAACAGGAGAAAAATCAAGCAACAGAAACAATCAGTGGTTGCTAGGAATTGGGGGTGGGCAGAGTAGGTAACTTCACCAGAGCACAAGAAGAATTTAGGGGATGATAAAACTCACATATCTTTATTTTGGTGATAATTACACTACTATATGCATTTGTCGAAACTGAGAACTGCACATTCGAAAAGAAAAATTTTATTGTATATGTAAATTATGCCACAAAAAACTTAATTTAAAAAAATGTTTTTCTCAGCCGAACATGGTGGCTCAAGCCTACAATCCTAGTACATTTGGCATCTGACGCAGGAGGATGACAAGTTCGACCTCAGTACAAAGACTCTGGATTCAATTCCCAGTGCAGCAAAAACAAACAAACCCAACAAACAACACAAGACCCTGTCTCAAAATAAAAATAAAAAGGGAAGGGATGGATAGGGATACAGCTCATTGCAGAGGCTCTAGGCTCAATCCTCAGTATCACAAAAAGAAAGACAGAGCCGGGCATGGTAGTGCACGCCTCCAATCCCAGCACTCAGGAGGCTGAGGCAGGACTGAGAGTTC
Source organism: Hystrix cristata (assembly GCA_004026905.1). NCBI lineage: Eukaryota > Metazoa > Chordata > Mammalia > Rodentia > Hystricidae > Hystrix > Hystrix cristata. The sequence continues at coordinate 169,392 of PVJO010001537.1, forward strand.
AAGGCCAGCCTGGGCTACATAGTGAATTCAAAGCCAGCCTGAGCTACACAAGGAAATCTTGTCTCAAAAAACCAAAGAACAAAAAGAGAGGAGAACTAGAAGGGGAAAAGAAAGAAGGGAAAAGGGAAAGAAAGGGAAAAGGGGAAAAAATGGAAAAATGTAAATAAACCTGCTGTAAATAAGGAAAGGGGGGAAATGGAAGGAAGGGGTGGGGAAGAGGGGGAACCAAGATACATCATGTATAGGTACAAAATAACCATGATAAATGGGATCATT